>PQVD01000514.1:10583-28718 GCA_003012265.1 Setaria equina | reverse complement strand
GTTTCACTTTTGTTCTTATCAGAATGAGCTGACATATAAATGAATGAGTTATTCAAGTAACGAGTATTTGTATAAGTTATTAAGTTATTGAGTATTCAGGCAATTAAATAAACAAGTAAAATTGCGAGTAGTTCAGTTAAGTTTATCTACACCAGGAACTTCATATTTTTATTGACTTACTTGAAAATAATAAAACTGAGTGGAAAAATGATGCGGGAATTCTTATCGATAACATTTACATCTCGTACGTGAAAAGTTGTCATTACAGAACGTGCTCGTGAACGTAACCACTGAACATGAATTCTGTTAGTTTGACTTCGAAGTTTCACGTTTCTAATCCCATGTCGCCTGAAGCTAAATGATATTTCAGTCATTTGTTAAATAATGAACTGATCAAATGTCTAACAGAACATGCATATTTGTTCAAAGGCTATCGGATATAATGGGAGAAAAAGAGTGAAATTAGTACAAGTAGTATTCATTTGCACTACAGTTACAATTGAATTTGCAGTAGCAAACTACAGCTGCAGTACTGGCATGCAGCAAATGTGGGAATTTCGATATATAAATCTAAAGATAAGGATCCTTTGATGAAAGTGGCAACAAAATAGTCACACTACCTTTACGCTAAAGGCTTTTACAGTTCTGAACTATGCGTACTTAATTAAAAATAATGATATTCACTGAATAATCGTAATACAAACACAAGAACTTTTGAAATATAAGTTGACGAATTGATGCATTTGATAAAGTTAATTAATAACAATGGTAGGTTAAGAATGTTAGAGAAAAATTCTAGAAATTATTTTCAAAAATATGAACAGATGAGCGCAGGGTATTAATATTGCTTCACTATCATTTTGTTTTCAAATACTTTTTCGATAATCACCGTTAGCTCTCTTCAATCAATGGTCATGAAAGGTAATAAAACTTGTAAATCATCGATATCATAAAAGTGCATCATTTATTGATTCCAAAATTATTAAAACTTAGTATAATGTGGAAAGAAACGAAAGATATCAATAGCAGAACAAAAACATAAAGCTTACTGTGTCCTGTACCAAAATTTATTATTGGTGCTAAATCGTGGATAATCGGGAGTACTTAGATCCATGTTTCTACTGGTAGGTTGCATTAGTGATAGTAATGGTGACGGAGAACGCTTCCTATCGTTATCGTCTGTAATGAAGTTACCATGAAACACTTCCTTAGATGCTGCTGATGCCTTCTGATTCTTCTCAATTTCCTGCAATCAAATACAAAATGATTTTGACAAATATCCGACCTGTTGTATATACAACAAACAGCATCAGCGTTAACGTGTAAGAAAGCAACGGATTTTTAAAAAAATGCTATTGACAAGTGATTAAATTTGTAACGAAACACAAGCTA
Organism: Setaria equina; assembly: GCA_003012265.1. Classification (NCBI taxonomy): domain Eukaryota; kingdom Metazoa; phylum Nematoda; class Chromadorea; order Rhabditida; family Setariidae; genus Setaria; species Setaria equina. Next base: position 27,326 of record PQVD01000514.1, on the reverse strand, counting down.
AGGAAAGATCAAGTAGAATTCATAATAGTCTTCAAATGTTCATTTTGGAATTCATATTTCGAATCTACAACTTCAGATAAAGATTCATACCTTCATCAAAGAACGAGATACAAAACTTTCTTTATCCTTGGTGTTATACCTTTTCAGGTTACGATTCGGCCATTCACTTATTGCTTCACAATGCTTGCTCTGGCTACCATAATATGAGTAATTTACTGCAGCATATTCTAATAGTGCCGCAAATACAAACATAAAGCATATTACCTTAAAGTAAAGGTAACCGACTAGAATATTAAGTGCCACTTATGGATGTTTGATTTTCCAAGAGATTATGATTTACTAAAGATTATGCAAATACTTAAGTCAGATAAAAAGGAAAGGTAAAGAAACTCACAAGATAAACATCAATACTCTTCACGTAACTGATACGAGGTAATGATTGTCTTACACCAGTGCTGATTGTTGTCATGGTTAACACTGTTGTTATTCCTGCAATATATTTTTTTTGTAGCATTCTATCACTGAAAAAGAAATGGGAAACAACTTTAATTAAGCTAAATTACAAGAAAATAAAATTAGGTCAAAATGTAAAAAAATTGTAAATTTAAGCCAAAATCATTTTTTTCGATGGTTCATGCAAATTGGTTTTGTGTCCACATTAGCACCAGAACAAACCTAAGGCAACACGAGCTGACGTAGCTTCGTGATTAATCCAGAAGCTAACCCAAGAGAGCATTACGATAAGTATACAAGGTAAATAAGTTTGAAAAATGAAGTAACCAATAGATCGCTTAAAATGAAGAGCCAATGACAAACGCTGATATGCACCTGAAATAAATAAATGAGATATTACGCTGAATCAAATGGTGAACTGAAAGTTTGGAGAGATTAACAAGAAAAGTGAATGTGAGCAGAATCAAATCAACTCTGATAAAGCTGATCAAAGATATACACTTAGATTTGGTTCTTGTAATTTACTAAAGTAATTTTTTCCTCATTTAGTTCATTTATTGCTAACTGTAAATACTACTAAAACTAAAAATATTTCGCAGAAGACATAAAAAGAATGGAAATGCAAAAACAAATCTGTAGCAGTTCGGACTATTCGATTCAATGTTTGGTAACCAAGAATTTGAAATTGTGGCACATCAGCTTTTTCGACTCCAAACACAGCATTTGGATAGCTCCATTGCATCAAAACTTCTGATGTTGTGTATCCGTCTAAAAAACAGCGTCTAAAGGCTGTTTAGAAAGCATGCGGTCATATACTACAGCATTCAGATTCTATGTTTGATGCTAACTCACGTCAAAATTGAGGTCTGCGTCTAAAAGTCAGGCCCATTTTGGCTCTTTGCCGATCAGTTGTTCCAATAGTTTTTTCAAAATGAAAGACAGTAGGAAGAACTCACAACTTTCAATTTCCACTGTACAATTTTGACTGTCCAATGGATAATTCCTTAAATCCATGTGACAAGCAAGAGTTGTCGTAAATCTACAATTAAACTATTTACGAAAATTTTCGAATAACTAGAACAGTTTTTGCTTTTATTTAGCCTTACAGAATTCCTTTTTCCTGAAATAAATCTTACTGTAATTGAACAATTGAGAAAGAAAGCACGACTATTTAGATTGTCTACAAATGTATCCTGTACTGCTCTACAAAACAATTTCATTCTTTGACCGATTTTAATCTTACAAAAATCAACTAGCATATAATCCTTTGGTCAAATGTCTTTCTTATAGCAATGGCTTTACTGTTTCTGTATTTTTGCTTTTCCTTCTTACTCAACATTTTGTCTGTCCTTTTTAATTTATTTTGGGAGCACTGCAATTACCTGAGCTTGTAATACAAGTGATAAGGTAGAAAGAGAAGTCTGTCCAAGAGCCTGAGGCTGTGAGCAATTTTATACATTCAATGGGATGCCATTTAACCAAATACTTTTCCTTCCGCTGTTTTTAATGAATGGACATAATGGTGGTATCTATTAACTATTAATTTCAACTCATTTACCATCTAGATATCATCGCAGTCACTAAGAGTGAAGCCTTATAATAGCCACTTGGAGTGAGTTCATAATGATCACTTAAAATAAGTACGTGGTATTATACGCAATACGAATAACATAAAGTATCGTAGATTAGTTATGTGAATGTGTAAAAAATGTAGCTTCCTGAAATTAGTTCTTTGTTCCTAAAGACTGATCCAAAAGATCTATCAATAATAAAGTGAGGCGACCGACCTCAGGCCATAAGTGACGTGTCCGTCATGTCTAATACGAATCTTTTTGTTCTTCTCCGTAACATCATGCAGAAAGGATTGCTTGTCATTGGCCAAAAATGTGTCTGGTACCCAAATGTATCTAAAAATGATACGGCACTTTCCGGAAAAGATTTCTTTTGTAAATGCTCAGAAAAGAATCATTCTTTTTAAATTTCATGTCCACTAATTTATATCTTATTTCACATCCTTTCTCCTTTACAACTTCCTAAAATTTGCTGAACTCTTGAAAAATTTATAAAAACAAAAAATTAACATTTATTGAGGACGAGAATTAGGCAGTAATTAATTGGACTTTAAAAGTTACATTCTCTAAAGCTAATGCAAATTTCTTTACTGCTACATAAAAAAAAAAAAAATGTTAGAAATTACTGTGAGAAGTCTCCGGAGAGTGTCATATCTTCTAGTTGGAAATAGTGTGACCAGGAAAGACGTTCATCACGCCAGTATTGATGTAAATACATTGTTAGAGTGTAATCCTAAAATTTAAAGTTAAGGTTTCATGCAAATTTGAATTTTTATTTATTCTCAATATCTAAATCTCATTATTGCAACAAATAGGACGTAAATTATTGGAACTTTTATTGTATAAACATAACTACATGTTGGACACAAAGATCAGGTTTCAAAAACTTCTCATTTTTAAAAAATGCAATACAAGAGTGTAAGTAAATAGAAGATATTCATTAAATGAAATAAATTAGCTTAATTAAAATAAATCAATTAAGTCACTAGCGTGAGAGTTTTTCAAGTAAGTGTTCTTAATGTCAGAAATGAATTGTGGAGTGATGAATGAAACAGGTGTGGAAAGAACTCATAAATATTGCCGGAAAAAGAAAAATAAAAATTTTCAAAAAGGAAGCATGAACTTGCCATATTCACTTCTGAAATTGCGTCAATCGAGGCAATAATAATCTCTAATGTGAGCAACAGCGCATCTCCTATGCAAAAAGTATCATTTTAATATCTTTTTACTTTTTAAATTAAAAGATTATAAGAAATTTTTCTTGCTTATTTTAATATTACTAATATTTCTATCGTTATATAATTTAGGCAAAGATTTTAAACCCATTCTTCGCCAATTTAGATCTATTATAAGTCAGTATGAAACTTCTAATTAATATTCTAAAATTTTAATAAATTCTATTTGACAGTGATTTCCACCACCACAGTATTTCCATTCAAGTCAAACATTGTAGTTAGTCTTCAATGAATGATACCAAAAGGGGTTAAAAGAAGTCAAGTGGATTAAGCAAAGGTGAAAAGTATTTAATTGAAGAAACACATTGTTATGTGAAATTTCGTACGCCGCAAATCTCATTGAATCTCTGGAATGCTGACCTCCAAAACCAGGACGTAATCGCATATCATAATCACGCAACAAATCGGCTAACAAAGAGGAAGCATTATCATGATAGACTGACACACGTGTCACACTACTGTTGCTTGCGGTGATGCGTGAATTGTTGAAATTTAATAGCTGACTTGTACTGAAATTCTCGTTTTCATTATTTCTGGAAGAAATAAATTATTGTTTAATTAAGAATTTCTGAAGAGTTTCAGAAAAAAAAAGAGAAAAAATTCATTAAGCTTTTCAAATTATCAAAGTAAATAAATAGTTAAAAAAAAAACACGTATACACACCTGATGGTGAAGAAAACATTTGATATGCTGAAAACAATAAACAATAAAAGATGCCGCAATGGAATTCCAGTTCTTTTTACTAGCATTGTTTTATCATACGGAGTAACTATCATATCATAAGATGTTTGTTAGAATCCTGAAAAATAAAATAAATATTTTAATCGTTTCACATTATTCGAATTTACTCAGTGCGATAAATTGATTCCAATTCTGTTTGCTTGTAGTACGGTAATGTGCAAAAACTGATATGATAACATTTTGAAATTAAATTTTTTTTGAATCCATAAGTCTGGGATTGGAAAAGACTGCATCAAAAAGAGAACAAGAAAGAACTCTCCAAAAATTTGTAACTTAGGAAAATAACGTTGAACAATGTGTGTTGTGAAGAGTTTAGACTCAATGAGAAAGCTAGCATCATCTGTTCCACCTTCAGATTTACTTTTATTAGTTTATACAAAATATTGAGTATGCTAAATATCGTCATCCACACAAGCAAAAGCTAATTTTCAAAAACTTTTGAACAGCCTATTCAGTTAATCTTCAGTTTTAAAATGAATTTCACTATTTTAATACCGTAATCAATATCATCCCCTTTAAATTTCTCAGCGACAATTGATTTACTAAGAATAACATTATAAAAAAAAATTCATTAGTTATTGTAACTTATTTTTAGAATGACATTATGGATTTACTTGTACGGAGAAGAATAATCAAATAAGGGAAGACGAAAATAAGTAAAGACTATGCAAAGAGAAATCTGAGCAAGTAAGTAGTTCATCTGTATTTGTTTCAAAATAAAAATTTTTCCTTGTCTAAAATTGCTTCAAAAAGAATAAAAGAGAATGAAACACTACTTTGAACTTTTTCACAATTTTGAAAATAAGGTTCAAAGTATTTTAGAGGGATTCGATGGCACATCCATTTTTCTGATTTCTTAAGCATGAAAATATGTACAACAATAAGTTTATTTACTTTAGAAATATTATCTGACACTTTAAACAAATAAGACATAACTTTTTAGTAATTAGGCTACGTGATATTTCATATTTGTCACCTGCCGATATTTATTACCTGTAATTTGAAATAGTTTTTTTTTTTTTGAGCAAGCATTATTATTTTTGTTACAATGTAAATATAATAATATAAAGTATTTAATACAAGAACAAAAAAGAAAAGAAAGAAATAAGAAAATTCAAAAAAAAAGTGCTTAATTCAAATTTTTTCTTTAATTTTATTTTTTGAAAAATATTACAACAGAAATGAGTATAGTGTGATTATCTTTTTCTCTGGCTTGGATTATCCATTTGAAATCATTATATTTAAATATCATTTTGTAGATATTGAACAGGAAATCGGTTGAATAGATGCAGATGGATGAATAAATGAGCAAATGTATCATCCAAGTTTTATTCAATTTATTACAAAATGACTGCATGCACGACAGATGATGGATATATCTCATATACTTTACTAAGCAAACAAACTTGAAAACAATAAGATGTACTTCAGTGCTTGAACATTGAAATTGCTTATCATTGAGAGCTTCCAATTGTCTACGTTGAGAAATGTGCATTTTTCAAATAAAACATCAAAAGTGATTCATTTTAAATTGTGTGGAAGTTGCAAGAAAAGAGAAAGAAGTATCGAAATGTGAAGTTCACGATTTTAGAAAAAAAAAAAAAAAGGTTGAATTAAGGAAATGTTTACTGTAAAGAAGCTTTTCATGTTAAATGTAAACAAAATAGATTGTATGAAGTTTCATCTTTTATAATCGTACTCATTTCAACCCATCAATTAATCATTACTATTCAATTGATTCGGATTTTCAAACAAAAATTTCAGACTCTTTTATCTTCCAAATTATGTCGGATCTGATGATTTCAATAAGTAGATTTTAACACCTGATATGAAACAAATGTAAAGGATAGTTAATTTAAATAGGAAAACAACTATGAAACTTGTAAGTTACTTAACCAAACTAGATTGTTTCTCATTAAATACTTAATAACATATAATTTCAGCAACCACTCTTACATAATTTGCTCAAAACGTTATATTTATTATGCGTAAAATTTGATTGCGTATAGGCCATTTTGACAAACTGTGCAAGAAGAGTGATATTGAAGAGATAGTTTGCAAATACTGTGTGCGTCTTACTGTAGTCGTTCAACATCCTGTTAAACTGAAATTGAAAACTATAATTAAATTTGAAATGAAGAAAATATGTTAAAAAATGAAATATGTGCGGTGAATTGTACAAAGTTCACAATAAGTAGTGAAGGTTTTCCCCTTGTTGGTGAATGACCAAATAGACAGGTGAAACAAACACATTCAGAAATGTCATTTAGTATAAACGAAGATATTTTATAAAAATCGAAATTCGAAATGGAGAAAAAAATTGAATAAATGTCGAGAATAAAGATGAATGTTGGAAAGAAACAAATACATTGGACCAAATTATTTGTTAAAATAGAAAAGATCAGGATGGAGAAACATGAAGAAGGAGGAGAGGCAGGCATTAGCCTAAGCCCGGAAACAAGTGCTACCTATTTAAGCAATCGGTCTTAAATTTTTTTGAGGGAGATCGATCTACAGAAGAGAGAACAGCAAAAGGAATAGAAAAAGTAAGACTAGAAGGAAGGATAGCAGGAAGTTCTATAAATTGAATCATTCCAGGCAAATGAGATTTCGGGCTATGAGTGAAGTAAAAATTGACTTTTAGATTTCTTAAATCAGCTCTTTCTTTTTTCGTTTCCTTCATGTTCCGTCCTACTAGATCACTTACCGTTTCCTACTATAAGCGATTCATTGGTCAATATCTTCTATACCTTCTTTGAAGATTTATCTTCAACAAATTTCTGTTCAGAAAGCAATAATGACTTACCTGTTCACTTTTATTCTCTTCATTTCAATACTCCAATGGAGCATTCATAAGGAAGTGATGATGCAAGAACATACTTTATCATACAATACATCACTGATAAACAATATTACAAGAGTTCTTGATACTATCCTTCTCAATCAAGATCGTCATTTTAGACCTGTCAACGGAGGTGAATGTTTTTATTTAAGCATTACTTTAGTAATCAAATTTTATTTTATTTTTAGTTCAATGATAAATCATAGAATAGTCAGTCATATTCATTGCTTAAACATTGTATTTAATCTTCGCAATTTTGAAATTTACAATTTGTGTGTTTATATACTTTATTATAACAACAATATTTCTAGATCCTCATGCTCCATTACAAGTTGAAATCGACATCAGCGTACGTAGCATCGGGCCAATATCAGAGCAGCAAATGGTAACTACCTGCGGTAAATTATGCTTAACTGCACTTGCAAAAATTTTCAAATGTCTATGTTTAGGAATTTTCGTTGGATTGTTATTTTCGGCAAAAGTGGCTGGATCGTCGCTTGGCTTTTGAAATGTTTGGAAATCGAGAGCATCTTCCGATAGCCAGTAAAATGCTCAAAGATATTTGGACACCAGACACGTATAAATTTTGCCAGAAGTTTAAAATTTCTTTACACATTGAACTGCAACTTTTAACAGTCTATCACTGAACTCAATATAGGAAATTTAGGATTAAACAAGTTTCTCGACTGATGTTTCCTGTGACCAATTAGGTCAATTAGATTCTGGACCAAGCATAGCCTTCTTCTTTAAATTCTTCCTTTTGACCTTTGACCTCTTCCTACACCTCATTGACCAGAAATTAGGAATTATTCAATGATAAAAGTAGATCTGTTCGTGAAAAGAACTTAAATTAGAGAAGGAGAAAATTTCTAACATTCAGGTACATCCGGAATGGACGAAATTCATATTTGCATACTTTAACGGTACCCAATGTTCTTTTTCGGGTTCGTTACGATGGACAAGTTCACGTATCACAAAGGTCTTCCTTCCAATCTTTTTTAAGCTCATTTTACTTTCATTGCCTAATAATAATTTTTCTGTTCACTAATTCTTAACACCATTCTTTATTTACTAACATGCTAAAATGACATAATGCAACTAAGTGAAACTTCGAACTTTTAATTAATAGCTATATTAAAAATCGATTAAAGGGTTATTCTAGTCGGCAGCATAGGTAAATTCTCCTTAAAAGCTTTTCATTTAATGATTTTCTTCTCTGTCTGTTTTATTATATCAGTTAATTCGTCTGTTATATCGATGCTGTGTTGCAGGTTAACAATAAGAAGCAGATGTAAAATGTTTTTCAAAAAATTTCCGATGGATTCTCAGGTTAAAACTCAGAATTTTCAAAATTACTATCTTAATTTTGTCTAAGTTTCAAAAATTCCAAGGATTTATAAATTAGCGAGATTTGAGGCATGCCCAGTTGAAATTGGTAGTTTGGGTTATTTTACGAAAGACATTGTTTACGTGTGGAAAGACGTAGAGTTGGATTCCAAGATGAGCAATATGCTCGCGCAATATCAGCTACTCCACGTTATCAAAACATCAGCCAATTTCACTGATCTACATGACAGAAACTTGAGTGAGTTAAAAAATTCGAAACTTTTTATGAATTTAAAATGATATTAGGCAAAAATGATTTAAAACTAAGGATGAGACAATAAATCTGCATGAATCGCTTTAGCAATAGATGCAGATTGTGCAAATTACCTTCAATGTAAAAAAAAAAAGTGACACTTATGGAAACTAATTGGTTAATAGATGATTATGGCTAGTGATTAAGTGGAGCTAAAACAATTTATTCCATTTAAAAAAGAAAGCAGAAAGGATTCGTACTTTTTTTGATTTCTTTAGATGCATCAGTGCTGAAGGTGTACTTCAAATTGCAGCGTCAACAAGGCTTTTATATACTACAAATTTATACGCCATGCACACTGATCGTTGTAATGTCATGGGTCAGCTTCTGGATCAATAAAGAATCATCCCCAGCTCGCGTCTCTCTAGGTTCTCTCCAACAATTTCAACAATTCATGTACATTTACGACAAGAAAAACTTTCTTACTCTGTTGAAATACTTACCTTGTTGGCTGATGATAATTGGAATCGGATTATTCCCATTTTAAAATGGCTTCAGGAGACGACGTCCACTTCTGACCATATTTTGTTTAATTCTTAAAACACAGATGATCATTGAAAAACTTACACTTCATTTTACCTACCTTTTAGTCAGGTGTTAGAAACAGGAATTTAATTGTGATATATTGGTCAATAACAAAATTCAGGAATAATGACGATACTTTCTGTATCGACAATAGGCTTCGGCTATCGATCTGATTTGCCAAAAGTTTCCCATTCAACTGCTCTCGATATCTATATCATGTTCGTATTATCTCATTACAAGTAAAACTAAATTTTCCTCCGAATTCTACTGGATCACAAATTAGAAAATCCACAAATTCCCTAGCTTCCCTTATGTTTAGGTTATTTAAATAAGTTTTCTGAATTTTTTTTTTCAGTTCATGTTTCGGATTTGTGTTTGCCGCAGTGATCGAGTATGCCATTATCAATTATGCAAATAGAATCCACATTCGAAAAAAAGTGATTTTCCTTGAAAAATTGAAAAAATTCGAGCTTTTCATCTCTTTCAATTTTTCTGGAGCCCATTTATATTACAAATCAGTATAACTTACGGGACATATAGTAATGTTTTTAAATTAAATGGATATTCGATAAAAAGAAAACCAGACATCATAATATCCATTGGAGGTAATAAAACAGAGTGAATCAACGTTATTTCAAGGCATTGGAAACTACTGAATTGATGAGCTCTTTTTAGGATCTGCCAAAATTTCTGAATCATCAGCTTACTTTTGAGAGAATTTGGATTTCTATTTCCCTTTTTCAATTCGTTAATTGCTGTTTAATTATCTACTAGATATCAAAAATGCGTACATTATCAACATCGCTGATAGTCCCGAGACGGAAGGGCAATATTCACCATGAAACACTGACATCGTATTCGAAGTCACAACGATTGTCTCGAAACTTATTCGCAACAAAGGAAGAGCATTCAGGTCTAGAATTTTACCCTTTATCTACTGATACTTTATAATACTAGAAATCTTAACAACCTCCAACTAGACTATTTTTCAATCTAGTAGTAAATTTTTTGGCTATAAAAAACAATAAATTATAAGAAAATTAATTCCAGTGCTCCATCGAATTGCAGCAAGAGCAAAGGAAAGGATACAAATAAAGAATCCCGCGAATGCCGTTAATCGAATAGATTCAGCTTCCAAAATTGTCTTTCCATCGCTTTACATTTTATTCAACATAATCTATTGGGTAGCTTTTCTTTACTGGATCCCAGACGAAATAAATAGTTTTATTTAGCCAACAATAAAGAATAAAAATTAATGATTAACTTTTACAGAATCTCTCTTCCCTGATTCATAGAATGTTATGATATACATCGAACCTCATAGACAATGTATTCAAAAAGATTTTCAATAGCTTTATAAAGCTTAAAGAGCAATAGTAGTAGTAAAAACAAACAAGAAACAAAGATAAACCAATTTGCGACTTAAACGAATCGTCTTCTCTTCCGACCGGTATACTTCGAAGACACACAAACGTTTCTGGAATACGGAACTTGTTAATATCGCTCTTAAATACAAATGATTTCAATGATTTGAGAAGAGTACGAAATTGTGAGCTTTATTAATCACAGAAATTTAACGAACAAAGAACATACTTTCCATGTTTTCGAGCACGATCTTTTTTAGCCTCTATCCATTCCCTTGAACGTTTCAGTAATTTTCGCTTATCGCGTTTATCACTTTTTGCTGGCCTTAAAAACATGAAATATTATTTTGCGGCTAATCTCCAAAATATATATTTTAAATTTTGAAACAAGTTTTAAATTACCGCCTATCTATACTTGAGACATGATCTGCTCTTTCCTCTTCCACTAACGCTTTTGGCAATTGTTGTATACCACCAACCATTAATACCAGATAAACCCTACAAAAATTAATGTATTAAGATTCTACGAATAAATACCATGATTTCATTTAAGTTTAAAATTCTAAAAATCAATTTGTTGGTAGATTTCTTGGAGTCGAATTAAGCAGATGAAAGTAAATTTAACATAAAGGTACTTTTTGGCTTTGGTGCTGTTAGGAAAATCAATGACAAGACCGCCAGTAAAGCCTGCTTTTGTTGCTTGTGCTGTTATAAGCTCAGATTGGCTGACAGTTTCTGGATAAAACTGGAATACGGCACGTGTACCACGACTCTAAAATGCTTTCTATTCATTTTGTTTCAATAATTGAGATGTATCAAAATGTGTGCACGGACCAATAAATTTCACATTTGTTCTCGATTTATAAAGCTGTAGACATAAAGAATATAGATGGAAAGAAATTAGTTTCAGTAAAGTTTTACCATGCACGCATATAAAGATTGAAAGAACTGAAGTAGCCGCTTCTGTGGATGTTGGTCTCGGGTATTTGCATGACAAAGCCACTGAATAGCAGATATACTGGAAAAATTAACTAAAATTTTGTTCAATATTTGATTAAATTAAATTAGTGAGTCTCATTTAAAAAAATCTAGATGAAACAACGTGGAATGGAAATGTCTCAATACAACCTACCTTATTGCACCATCAAATATACCCGGTCGGAAAGGCAAACCATCGCCTACATCATTCAATACAACATCACCATCGATCTCTCGATCTTCTATGGCAACTCCTAAAATTATACGGGAGCTGCAATTTATAATACTAGAACAAAAAGTAAGTATAATCATAAGGGAGGATTCATTAATCACTATAACGTTTAATTTAGGTTACTTGATGAGACAAGTCTCCAATCGAAAGTCTTTTCCGAATAGGAAAATAGACTAATATAAGGAAAACTCAAATGATGATTAACACCGCACTGATGCTACTTATTTAACTAAAAATTAATTAAGCAAAACAAATCCTGATTTTCGTTCTCCAATTGTAGTTTTTAACAGCTTGAAAAATTTATTTTCCTTTACTAAATAAATCCAGAACTCACTTAACATCGCTTCACTGATATCTACGCCAATCCAGTTATGACCTAGTTCTGTGATAACCTCTCCACTTAATCCAGAACCACATCCAATATCTAGTAGCAACCTCGAAACATTATCATCCGGAAGCGCAAGCAATTCGATGGCTCGTTCTGTCATTTGTGTTTGGACTTCGATAATATGTGAGCTGAAAATTAAAGATGTTAAGAAGATAACTGCACCAAATAAAAGGACAGAACATGGAGCAAAGAAAAATAAAAAGTCATAAAGTGCCATTTTTAGAAAAGGATAAAGTAACATGCATAAAAGTTTCAGCCAAAAACACAACAGTAAAACTTACTTCTGTGAATACTTTGAAGCTTGAACATTGTCGTAATACTGAAAAAGAAGTAAGAACATAAAGAACCTTATGCTTTAATCTATTTCTATAACTTAATTTCAAATTTCTGAAAAAAACTTCTCCACCGCTACATTATACCCTAATTTCTTTCCAATTCCATCTGAACAAACCGGTCCACGAAGCCAATCTGATGAATCGCTCGCAGAAAAAAAACTAGTCAAAGATATCCAAGATGCATATATCTTGGCGAGTCGATTGCTCGGAATCTGACCAACAAATCTATCTTGTCAGCTATTCACTCAAAGTTTTAGCTAACAAACCAATTCCGGCGGACCAGTACATTCCGGACGAGACATATTGTAGCGTATATTTCCTTCGTAAGTGTAACAAATTCAGATAGTCGCTTTCTTGACTCGTCCGTTCAATTCACTAGCAAATAAAGAGTAAAAAATAAAGTATGCAAGCGAATGAGTGTTGTAAGCCTGGAAACTTCAGCAAAATAAAGTAATATCCATTACTTCGAGCAAGCAAGAAATGACTACAAAAGGAAAATCCAAGCATAATTACAAGGATTCGGCGTATTGGCCCCAATTGGTTGCATAACTTGCATCACTTTTTAACGAGCCATCCCGAGCTTACCCAGTTGCGTAATTTGGTTGATTTATTGTAAATACCGTTATAGTTGGGGTGGTGAGTATTTCTATCACGTGGAATTTTTCAAGTTTTTAGGGGGCATAGATGATACACTCTTCATTACGGCATCACATACTCCTCAGCCTTCCAGATGCATCTCATTTTTTTTCTTTAATTACTCAATTATGAGACGAAGCAAAGCTATTGCATGCCTTCCGGGAAGTTGCATTTCACAAAATTCAAAAACTCTCATACGAAGAGCAGAATCGGACCAGAAAGTCGATATGCATCGGCATGTCATCCTAAAAAAAGGACACACTTAGCTGGTGAAAATTTATAAGTTAGCATGGATTTCTGCCAATATTTGTCACAGTGAATGTCACGGAAAAAGTTTTTTAAATGTATGTTGTAGCCATCTGCAGACTTATAAACTTTTGCCACTTAGAATATTTCTTGAATTGGAATCTATCCATATTTTAATTTTCTTATTGTTTCTCATTGATTCATTAGGTTTACCAATAACTTCCTGTAATTTGACAGTGATTTTTGAATTAGAATCTTATAAAACCCCCATTAGCTAGTAATTTTTGGAGCTGTAGTCGAATAGCTATCTTGGCTTTGTTAACTCTATCTTTTCTAATCTAGCAAAAATTAAATCGATTGGCTAGTGGTTCCTGTAGTTAAACTATCCCAATTCTAACGTAGTCCTCGATGGATGAAGAAGACTGGTGTAGAAGGAAATAACTTTTATTTTATTTGTTTTGAAAAATTGTAGGGTTGCTCACTGTTATCGTTCCAAATCGTTTCCCGTGTGCATGGGTTGCATTTTGATAGAAGTTAACGGTTTTCATTCGATAAGCAAAAAGTAAGAAAGCATTTTTTGTTGTGGAGGCGATGTCCGATTGGGACAATTTGGATAAATTGGTTAAGGCAAGTGCTGTTCCAGTCAAAAAAGCCACTGCATCAAAGGTAGCAAGCAGTCTTGAGGAACAGAGCATTCTTTTTGAAGAAGATAATAATAATAGCGATGTAAGTATGTTTTTTAGTTTTGATTATGATTATGATTGTATCCTTATTTCTGAATAGTTCAATCCATTTATTGATAAAGATCATTTCCATAACAGTGATGTTCATCTCTAGTTAAATGGATATTCTTTGATTATATATATTTAGATTGAGGATGGAGTATCTACCTCAATTTCAAGCAAAAATGATGTCGATTCGGATAGTGAGGAGGAAGAAGCTGGTGATATTGTCATTGCTAACGACTTCACTGTAGGTGATGTAGACGTGGTCGAGGTAAGTAGAGTTGAGAATTCAACCTTTTAATAATTTTCCAACTTCGAGAATACATTCTGAATATAAATCTGGCTGAGAATGGTGGTTGTTTTATAGATCTTAAATCGTTTCAATTCGAAATACGACAATATAATCTCCGAATTTGCTGACGTGGAAATATTTCTAATATCACTAGATGGATTATTAATCGAACTCACATCACATAATTATTTGAACTGGACGCTAGGTGGACAGACTATTGTTATCGCAAAACAGGTTGATGTTTAACAAGTTGCGTTGCATATTGGTTTTTTGTAATATAAAGTCGATCAGATGATACTCTTGAAATTTTGATATGTTGTTGAACCAAATGAATCTTCACGGTACATTAATCTTCCTGGAAATGTTTGACTACGACAGCAGTTGAAATCTATTAGCTTATGTATAACAAATCTTTCAGATTGAAGTTCTGTTGAAGCAACTCTCCAATCTTGGCGGCAAGTTCAAGTTAATTTGGTTCACGGATTTGTCCGCTGTCTATGCTAAAGATACCGTGCTGAACTTCTTGCGCAGTTTTGTGGCAGCTTATTTGTTTCAGTGTCAGTGGGCATCAGATATCGAGCATTTTACCAACCCTAGTGACTCACTTTGGTTAAAGTATATGCATGAATTGACACCTTCATTTCTGGTACGCAGTGGTTTTTATTAATTCCCTTTCTCCTAAACTATGGTAAAAACTCGATTACAGATCTGACTGTGACAATATTGCCATGAATTTACGAAAAAGATTGACTAAAACAATTTGATTCTTAACATCTTAGTTCTGTGGAGCAATTAATGAGCGCAGTTCAGTGAAACCTGCTCATCGTTTTCCTTTATTGTGACTGAAAGTCTAAAATTATCATCCTTAAATATTCCCGACACTTTTCTTCCAATAAAAGAGGTCCAGTTTATTTACCTTTTCCAGATGATTGGCGTCGATGATGTGTCGAGAAATGTGGTAGCGGATACTGGACTAGGTTTCAAAAAACTGCTTGCTTCAATTGCTCTTCAGGCACTTGCATCAGCCGTACCTGTCGTATATTTTAGCGGCCTTGTTATAAATCTATGCTCGGTTTATAGTCATCGTCTAGAGCCTCATATGGTGGATTTCAAAGGATGGACAGATTATCTGAACCAGTTATGGAGTGAAGAGAGAATCGGTTAGCATAAAATATGAATAGTAGTTGTTTGTAGTACTTCATGTATGATTGGCTTTTACGGGTATCACGGTATGTCAGAGTTTTATCCTGCGAGTTTTAGTTTTCCATTTTTTTTTTTTTTTAGCTAAGTAAGTAAAGTATGAGCTGCAATGTTGAAGATTATTCAACTTTATGTATGGGTCCTCATGAATCATCCTAACTATATCTTTCACAAAAATTTATTAATACTTCCAGAAGTTCATCGAAATGTTAACCTATCGGCTTGCAAAAATGTAGCACAGTTGTGGGCTCAGATCATTAGAGACTGCAAGAAAAGGTTATTACTATTTTTTACGTAATGCGAGCTTTTTATTACTTAATTTATTTTGTGAGCTGTCTCAAAAAAAAAGAAGAAAATCCAAGATTCATGAATGTTTCTGAAATCTTTCCCTAAATTATGTTTGTGCTATTTATCAAGTAAAGTCTAAAGGTAGCACTGACTATAATGAAGATTGGATTATTTGTTATAGTGGTGGGTTGCCGAAGGAATCTGATGCATTAGCATCTGCTGTACTTATTTCTTCATTGATTTGCGAACGTCGTGGAACAGAGCGACGCTACATTGCGGAAAGTAAAATTTCCAGAAGAGGCATTGATTTTATCAAGTTCCGAAGAATATTGCTTAATTCATGTGCTTCATTGTTGGATGTGATTGATTTTGAGGTGGATTTTTTTCTTTGAATATTAACTCTCGAAATAGAATAATGACTTGATGAGATGTGGATAGAAAATTGAAGCAAAGAGTAGTTACTAAGCCAGCTTTTAGTATATAAAAACTCAAAATAGTGTTTAGTAGCATGTTAACTTTCATGAATTACCTAATTTCGAAATCCTGTACCTGTCAAACTTTACTATACTGTTTACAGCAGCATTCATTATCTTTCTCGCTGATCGACCTTTGGGATGGTCCTTTGATAACCGGAATATATGATGCTATAAATTCAGGTGCAAAGGTAATTTTTGGCTTTTCAGTTCCAAGTTATCCAGATACAGATGATTGTCTTTTAAAGGAGGCAACTTTTGCGAGTCAATTATTTATTTTACTTGTTGCTTGCTTAATTATAAATAGCTTTTAATAAGATTGAGTACGTTGTAATATTCTCAATAAGAAGAATTGAAATTTCTGATTCATTTTTATTTGCATATTTTTTACAGATTCTTCCTTATCGTATTCAGCAGGAGTTAGCTCCTCTACACAAAACAGCATGTTTGGAACTATCTCTTGAAGTTGATGTAGACGATGCATTGTTTGATGCTGCTGTGAAAGAAGTAGATCTTAAAAAGCCTGCCCTTCTTCCTGTGAATTCTGTGTTGCTAAATATGTATGCCCCGGAAATGCTCA
>PQVD01000513.1:0-22507 GCA_003012265.1 Setaria equina | reverse complement strand
AAAAAAAAAAATTATAAACAAATCGTCAGGGAAGAATAAAAATTTTCAAGTGCATTAATGTTTGAAATTCTGATATGTGCACTGCATTTTTATCCTGTATAATAAGACACACCATTAGCATTACCCTGCATCTACCATTAATAACATCTTGACCAAGCTGATAGACATATTAGTTAAATGAATTCGCTCCTAAACAAGATGGAAAATGGGGAATTAACGAAAAGGAGTGATTGAATAAGCTTTTTGTAATTCACAAATTGGCACTTCAAAATGATTTTCCCAATCAACAGCAATTAGCAATTGTGAGTTCACTGCCTGTTCCACACACCATGGCAAATAATGCAGCACAAAGGTCCGCCGATGCCTTAAAAAATGTTTTTTTTTTTTTAAAGATATCATATTATTGTTTGAAATCGATAACATCAATATATTTATTCTTTCTTCGTTTCAATTTGAATTGAATTCCAAGAATAACTTATCAGCTTATTTAAATATTTCTTTTAACATATCTACCCAATAACTTACTTCGGTCCTAACCTCAAACCACTAAGTGCACCACCGAGCACACACATTGGTAAACCTAACTGCATACCTTCAAAATATTTGACAACGACCTGAAAATAAATTAAAAAGGATATAGATTTAAAAGAGCTTTACCCTAATCTTCAGTATATTTCAATACTGGTTAGTTTCATCTATTAATATAAAACATAAAGCAGAAGAGTTTAGTTTGCAATAATTATGCGGAGAGTATATTCTAAACTCTAAACTCTCAAATCTCAATCTTAGAAACTTCTTTGTCTCCAAATTTTACATGGATATCAGAAAGTAATTCACCAATGTTAAAAAAGTGACCAAATTTTATATACCATGACGAATGTCTTTAGGACAAGTTAAAAACGCTAAAATTTTGCCTCACAGTCATGGAAATTTCCTTCCCTAAAATCTATATTTAATCAAGACATTTCAAAATTAAAATCTGCAAGACCGGATATTTATTCGTGTGCACTTTTCTGGTGACAAAAGTTACCAGGCAAAAACTGATTACCAACTCTTGAAAAATATGAGACTTACTTCTTCAATCATAGTTGTTTTCATCTGCAAAATTATGTGATTGAAATCGTGAGTCTCGCGATACCTTTGCATTATATAAAGCAAGTCATCATCATCATCAATAAACTGAAACAAAAATTTTGATCTGGAAAATTAAATAAAGACAAGAATTACTCTAAAACAGGGCAGAAAACACTTTTTAAAATTCGAAATTACTTACACACTGCAAAATATCATTGCTCCTACCCCACATATTCAGCGTAGTGAGTAATTTCAACAAAAATTACTCAACGAAAGCTTTAACAACAGACTACCAATCTTTAACGTGATTCATAACAGCATCATTCAAGTATTTATTCCAGTCAACCTACCGTTCGACAAAACAGTGGAATTCTCGAAATCTAGGGCTATAAAAGTAATGTTGAATGGAAGATAAAAACCTTAACAACAGGACGGTCATCTGGCGTGGTATTCAGTCTTTCAAGAAACAAGCTGTATTCTTTCCCAAGTGTTCCATGAGGAAGAGTTCGAAGGTAAGTCAAATTAACTGTTGCATTTGTTATCCTTGGACGATCTCTATAATGAAGAAATGATTAAAAACAAAGTAATTTCCAAGTTATTAAACATACATCTAAAACTCCACAGATACTTTGAAAGTAACCAAACGAGGTGATATATTATCCCATGCTTATTACATATAACGATTCTTCGTCCTTTATAACTACACAAGCAACATAATTAACATATGAATATTGGTCCGGTGGCAAATGGAAATAAAAACTGGGTATGCCATTTAATTTTTCAGTCATATTAAGAAGGATACAGATAGAGACCTTAAAATTTTTTTGCCACATACATCGTTTTCCATTCTTTGACGAATTTTTTTCAGTATTGGCCGAAAAGCTGTTGTTTCACCCGCTGCAGCTACCATATCTAAATGACCGAACGCATTTAAGAATTATGCAAGAATAAATCACTCCGAACTGAGAAAATCAGAAATGGAATGATACTAAACGGCAAAAGAAAAGCATTGTAAAAACAAACAATTATAATGATATTTTAACTGCTTACGAGGTAATAACAACTTAGTCAATCATAATTGAATATTCTTACTGCGCAATTGCAAGATAATACAAAATGTGTTGAACTGGATGAAATAAAGGAGCTTAACCTTACATTTCTGCTAATTAGACTTAAGAACAGTTGAGAGGAGTCTACAAATGCTGGATCGAAAAACCACATCACCTACCGCATCGCATTTCATTTAATGCATAAAAAAGTTACAGTGAAAATTTTAAATTCCGCAATAAAAACAAGAAATGACAACCTGCTCTCAGTGGATTTAAAATAGACACTATTGATGAACCAAAAGCAAGTAATCCTTTCTGTAACGAAGAAGTTGGAATGTGTGTTGGATACAGCTGAACCATAGCAACTACTGTCACCTAAAAAAAGAAAAAAGTACCAGTTAATCCTTAAATATGATTTTATTTAAATCTTTTTTTCTCAGCATACATTTTCTACATGTCCGCGACATTTCTTTTTAGATAGGTGACCTATACTAACATTTTCCAGATTGAATACAACTTAGACGTTCTGAGACGAAAGAACATATCCTTCAATCCACTTCCTTTTACATTTCTGTTTTTCCCAAAATTTGTACGATAAGATTCCACGTAAACAATTCCACTTCCAATTCATTTGTAAACATTCCACGCATTAGAAAAAGTTGGTACGAATTAAACTTAGAGGAAATGAAGTGAAACATATGTACAGGAAATAATTATGAATAAGTCTTTCAAATAGAAGCATCAGTCCCATTGTTTTTTTCTTTTTTTTCTTTTGTAGCAAATACTTTATCAGCCGCTCTATTAAAAACAACTAACTTCGAAAAAAAAATACCTCACTTGGCAATATTAATATGATTGATTCCTTTTCTTATTTCTTCCCCCTTCTCTTTAAGTATCTCTTCAATATTTCTTGAGCTTCTGGACTGTGGAAACCACCCCAAATTATCGGCAATCAAATGGTGATTTTTGCAACCGTCGCACGTCACGATAACAATGCCTTCCTTGTATGCTTTCTTGGAAAAAAATTTCGGTCCCTAAAACTCATTTTCAAACTATTTCGCGAGAAAGAATTAAGAAATTCGAATGCTATGAATAGATGTGCTATCACACTCTAAAGTTTGCAGATTGGAATAAATGTAATGAGAAAACTTCAAATATGCCAGTTAAGAATCAGCTAGCACTTAAGTGTAGGTCATTAAAGTTATTATGTAGGTTATTACTGTCCTTTACTCATCAGAATTTAAAATAAGTGAGTGGAACAGTCGGAAGTACTTACTTGTCGAGTACCACAAACCTTACAGGTATAATTCAATGACAATTTTCCTTGTGATGGAACGCTACTTAACAAAGCACGATGTATTATACGTGTTGCACAAAGGCACCGAATTAGTGGAATCACTGGAAGCATCAATCCTTTTCGTTACTGAATTACTGGAAGAGTTACTGTTGATAGTAAACACCTAAAAAGTACTGGAAAAGCATATCTAGTAATGTTACTAGGGGAGTGAAACCAGTTTTTATATCTGTAATTCAAAATATTTCATGCAGCACTGACCTACAAGAAGTTCAAGTTAAATACAAGAAACTAGCTCCTGAAACCTGGAATACTTCCATCCTTTATCTATATCGCTCATATTTTAATCTCAAACACTTTTGCAACTCGCATCCAGACCCACACGTCCTGCTTAACTGTAAAACGGTCCGACCCCATTACTCCCTGGGATGTGTTATCTCGAAAATCTTATCAGTCCCCTTTTATGATTTTATGTATTGTTCCTTTGTCATTGGCCTTATCACTTATCGTCCCACAATCTTGTAAACTCTCGCTTTCTCTCTAATTCAGATCATTTCCTTCCCTATCGTCTTCATCTTTACTTTTAACTTGATTTAATCTCATGCAGAATAATTATCGACATCTATTTATCAGTCCATTTAGTAGATTACATTATTATTAATTTACATAAGGTAACAGCAATCATTGACTAATGGATGTGTGCTGTTCGGGGTATTTATAAGACTTGTGTGCGCTCTAAATCTAAATACTTTTAATTATAACAGTCGAATACTCCTTGATTGTCGACACAGTTAGCTTTTGTTGATTTGTGAGTTTCATTCCTATTTTTGAATCTACAGATTCAACTTCATCCTTTTCAAAACATCCCAAATTCTAACATTAGCTGAAGCGTGCGAAAAATTACTGGAAGTAACTCAGTTTATCGCAAAGTCAGATCGCTGGTTTAATTTTGCTACTTTCTAGAGCCTGTGCTAGAAAAAAGGATGGAATAAAATTTTAACTGCACCATTTTGAAATCAAATCCAGAACTCAATTTATAAATGAAACTCTCACTCCAGTATATTATTCCCATGTGGTTCAGAACGAATGTCCACACTAGCCACATGGGAATAATTCTAAACTCAAAAACAGATCTCTTTTCCACAATTCCAGATGTTTTTTGATTTCGAAGTCTGCAGTTGGCATCTCCACTTGAGTTACGACTCATTCCTTGCGAATCTATAACGTTTTTTCCGAACCATTTCCTGGCAAATGTTTTGTAAATCAGTATAACGTCGGCACTGAATCTAGTGTTTGCTGTTTCTTAGCAGTTCCATCACTTTTAAGCTTACAGCTTACCTTAGTTGCACACATTCTGTCTGTGTCCCAGAATATGTCGGTTGTGCAATTCAAGCTCAGGTGGGACTATATTTACCGGAGTTTCTAGATCAAGAACCATTTGCTGAATTTCAGTTTTGCCTCCTACAAGTTTATTTTTCAAATATCGGAATAGTTAATCGTTACAGATTCAAAAATCCGAGCCTAAAAAATTCAGAGGGTTATACAGATAATGCAGTAGCACTGATCCACTATTGTTATTTCAGAAGTTCTTTAGAATAATAGTGAATAAGATTAATCGGTTCAGTAATTATGGTGGGAAAAATAGAACTTTAACTACAGTTATACACAATGCACTAATGAAAATAGAATCTGCTTGGGATCGAAAATAAACCATTCGAAATTGTTAAAACATATTCACAAAGACAAGAGAATAATTTGATGTTTAAAATCACAATCAGAATTTAAGAGGAGTAGCTAAAAATAAACAAGAACTCCACGTAAAATACATTAGCAAAATTATACACCATATGGGGTAGAACATTAAAGCACAGTTCGGATTAAAACATTCAAACGATGTAGTAGAAGTAAAACCCAAGTGATTCACAATAAACATTTGACAACTAAAAGCTCTAACAAAGAATTTAAAAAAGAAAAAAAATTTAGAGATAAAGTGCATTCCACAATTTCTATTCACAAGTCTGATTCAATGTATTGAAAAAATTCAAATGAAGGCGGGGTGAGGTGGTGAGATGTTTGCTTGTAAAATGAAATGTTGCAGTAACTGGTGAAGTGGAAGCGCTTCACGTACCCCTAAAAACAAGATTGGCCAAAATAAGTTAAAAAAGCAAGATGTTCATACTACTTTTTACCCAGAAAAAGATGTTGTATTTGTATTACTGCTTATAACAAAATAAAGGACTTCTACTGGATCACCAATAATCAGCATTTTCTTCTTGTCATATGACACAAAAAAAAAATTCGTGTAACTTATCATACTGTACACTAAAATCTCGTCATAATAACAATTTTTTTCATAATAATGTCAAGAATTTAAAACTTACTGCAATGACACAGTGGCTGATTATTTGGACGGAGATTACTGTGACTTAAATGGTCTAAGGGCGAGTTGAAGAAAGGAAAAGCGGTGGTGACACGATTTGAAATATTTCGGAGTGGACTTCCCGGCTTTGCTTTAGTCATCGGTCTGTGGTGTAGTAAGCCACGCCGTTTATGCACTTCAGTCCAGCATGGTTCGCAAAGATACATAAGACAACAAAGCTCAGGACATAAATGTCGAGCACCAGCTAGGTTGCACATTTCGCACTGGGCACAGTCCATAAGATACGGCTTTATCTCTATCTAAAATTCCATGCTATCTATTATTGCTGAACTGATGAGAAAAATAATGGAAGCTAACATTCCGCTTACATTTAAACAGGGAATTATAGCAATCAGTAATCTGAATATCAAGCATTCCAAATAGCGAAGCATCTTAATGGATTATCAGAATGTTTTAAATGTTATTATAATATGAATGCATCACCACTTTCATCCTCTCTCTCAGCTTCCATTTTACCTTCACAGCAAGAGTTTTAACAAATGGACTCACTTCCTTCACCTGATCAATTGTACTCAATGTTATCAGACGCATTGCAATAGCTGTAAGGTAGGATTCACGTGTGTCGAAAACCACTTGTGCTGCTCCTTTTGGATATTTCGTGTCAGCATCAACTTCCAAAGATACGTAAATGACGTTACCGATAGTCTGTTGAAGAAGCATTGCTAGTTCTGCTGAAAATCATGAAAATCATATCTAAATGATTTAAAGCAGTGGGAAAAGAAAACAACTTATCTACCCAACGTATACTCCGCAAATCTTGAGCTTAATTTAAAATGAAGATTACAATCATCTCTTTAAAATTTATACTGGACATACAGTTAGTTGCACCATCTCAGATTTCGGTCACCCATAACCTTAACCTAGGCTAAAAAATAATGTAATTTCCGCTGGCTGATCAAAAGGCTAACACGCAGTGGTTGTTCGAGGCACGCCACCAATGAAAACGGAATATCGATTAGATAGTGGCGGTTCCTCTGTCGCACAGTATATTTGATCGCTAAGAATCCAAGGTCTCACTTGCACCTGTAATTTTCCCATTTTGATTATGATCCACAATTTATCAGTAGCGATTAGAATCAAAAAAGCTCGTCTATTTATCGTGAACTAACCACTTTGATGTCTTTCTCTCCGTTTTTCAGAAGAATATTCAGCTTTCCTTGCTTGCAAATGCATCGGCTAACGAGATACTCGACAGAACGACCACTAGTGAAAACCACAAAAGCGTATCCTAAAACCAAATTTTTTTCCACACATTTCGAAAAAATTTAATGAGCAAGGATCAAACAACACTTCTAAATGGCTGAAATTGTTGTACGAGCGTACACGACATAATAATCTACTCGCTCCTGTACACGAGTTAATCTATATAATCCACATCATAAGCAAGGCTGAACTAAAGTTTTCTCGCAACTGTACGGATGAAAACGCTGAACCCATTTGCCACCTTCCCGACTGTCCTAACAGGTCAATTCAAAGTTAAGGTGATTCGACAACACGAATCATCCCTATAATTTACGCTGCATTTCTCATCCTTCTCCTCCCCTTTTTGTTCCATTACGTAACCGATCAATTTGCCCAATTATTTAAGTCCATATCTGTATCAAAGACAGATATTAATTCCACTTCGTCAAACTTCGTAAATCATAAATTTCCTTTAAGAAGGAGGTCGCCATAACGGTTTGCCATCTTCAAAGGATTAAGCAAAAAAAAAAAACATAATACTACTAAAATGTTTTGGTTCATTTCAAAATTCATTTAACAATGTCTTTTTTAACTAACAAACCGTTCGGTGGAATATCACCTCCAGTACATTTGCGATGTGGCCAGTCAACTTTATTTGCTCCGAATTGTTCGAAGAACAAAGAAATTGCCTCTAAAATGTGACCGTGGATTGGAAGAAACAAAAAGGATAACGATTCATACAAAGATGTGAAAATTCTGGAAAAACTTTGCAGAAAAAAATGGCGTTTTACCAGCACTGAGGTCAGGTGGAAGGCCACCAATAAATACTTTCCGAGAGAAAACTCCATTTCCAGGAAGGTCTCGTGGCACTATATCTGGAACTGCAACTTGAGTATCATTGCTGCCAACACTCCATATGTTCTTCATCTGCACGATCGCTGCTGAAAATTACTTGATTTCTTTCAAAAAAATTTCGAATGAACACAATAATACTAAAGACCTTGGGAAAATTTTCCATCATTTGCAGAAATGCTGTAACAATTAGTTGAAAATACAATGGATTTTCTTCAAATTATTATTTATAAATCAGCGAAATAATTTAACGGTTAATAGCGAGCCGTATTTATCTTCAGATATCTTTTTGTTTACGACTGTAGAACCGGTAATAGAGTCGTTAGAAGTGGCAGGACAAATTCACTGTGTTGACACCAGTACGCTAAAGTACTCCTTACCGTAACCACCGAAACTATCGTTTCCAAAAATGTCATAACTGTCCATAGGTGCCGATGCGTTTGTTCCACCAAAATTTCCTTAAGTGAGTAAAATGAAGCAATTTCTAGTTGTAATTGGGAAATCCGAATTAATTAACTACTAATTACTGAACTACTACTCAACATTAGATATTTATTTTTACCATTTTTAATGTTCATGATGCTAGAAAGGGAAACAATTCAATTTCCCGCTCGCCTTTTTGTAATAAATTAACACCGCAGGGAAATTTAATGAAAGGAGAAATTTACCTGATATCATACCCAGATCAACATCACTCACTGTCTCCGTTGTCGTATTCATTGAATAATAAGTGTTATTTCGAATCACTTTAAAATAAGTGGAGTTAAATATTGAGCAATTTTGACTAAGAATATCCTTAAAGAAGGAAGAAATGACCTCCTCGAAATGTACTTCCTTAATAAATAAATTTAAGACTCTTAGATCCTGAATGCCGCTTTCAAAAAATTATTATATAAATTTAGCAAAGTAACTGACGAGAAAAAACGAAAGGAATTTCCCGTAAAAATGAAATTAACATCTAATTCTAGCCTACTCAAAGACGATTTCTTCCAGCAATCACTCTCTCATTTCAAATTCTCACCAATATCATAAAATACACGTAACACGTCACGTCACGTCATGTCATGTCATGTCACGTCACGCCAGATCAGTTATTGCTGCCAAGAACAAACACATATGCATACGAAACAATGAAATGACCGCGCAAATGTGCAGCTATTCAGCGATTCAATTGATTCTTTGAAATGTCTCATCTAAATTGCACGTAATACGAGAGGCTAATGCTTACGTGCAAAACATCCTGTTGATAACAGTCATGATGGAAAACCATCGCAAAAAGCATCCATAAGAGATTCGGCATTGTACGTCATACATGACACGTGTTACAACACGTACCAAGTAACACTGTTACGTAATGAATAACGTTTCACCAAGCAACACGTACTGTGGTACGTTAGGTAGCATGTTTAACAAGTAGTACATGTTACGTTTCCTCATCTGTACATCATTGGTTTTCTAGAACATTCCATAGAGAGACGTGAATCCATTCCATCGCTTTCTTGAAGTTCACGTGTTGTATGCAGCAGTTCGTTTTGGTAAGTCTTCATCACGCATTACTTATCAGTAAATATCACAGTTTCTTTTCACATTTTTTGCTATGTGAAAGTTATCGATAAGAATATCACCGTCTGTGAATATGCCCGTGACTATATTCGTTTTTGAATTATCAGAAGATGTTGTTTTCAAAGGACTTATTACATTTGATCTCCAATAAATTTCTCAGCAAAAAGATCAGAGATTTTTAATCTCATTTTTTTCGTTTTCTGCTAAACAATGAATGAAGTTGCTATGAAAATTTTTAAATTTCTTTTATGTACAAGTAATCTGCGCATAGGAATCTGTGTGTAACATCAATTAGCAAATAAACTAACATTGTGTTCAGATACCACATCCCTGTGTTAATTCCAGCAACATTTACTTACTTTTTAGTCTTCGATTTCTACTTTTTCCTCTTTACTTTTAATCTCAGTTTTCTCGATTTTCCAAAATAATATATTTGTCAAATGTAATTCAGATGGAGCAAGTCTTACCCCGCTATATATGGCAAATGTTGTTCAAGATTATAGAATAGTTTAACGAAACAAACTATACATATTAGCGAAGATTAGATGATTGAAATTAAGTGATAGAGTAGTAAGAATTAAAACAAACTACGCTGAAGTTAAGCAAATGTCAGCTATGACAACATCTCTACATGCTAAATCCCTTAAATGATTCATTTACACAATATAAGGAGTTAAATACCACGGTAACTGTTTGCATTTTTCGCATTTCGATTTCCTCCTGAGACTGAAATTTCATATCGTCACGTTAGATATCATTTCGCTAAAACTTTTAGATTACCGCTGTCACGGGATGATACATCTCTTACTTCCTAATTATCTTTTCTCTTCTCTGCTTCTTTTGTTTTGTGGACTTGTTTTATCAGTGGACCAAATATGTCGGGATGATGATTAACAAGGTGACGTGGAATACATGTGATGTGTAGTTGATGTTGAATAGCTCATTGTTGCCGGTGTTTTTGGGAAGGGAGGTGTTCGAAACACACATTAGACTTAGGCTTCCCTAGAATTCTATATACTTAGGAAAGCTTTTTCCGAGATTTTTTGTGGGAGACATCTTGTCGAGCTGAAACCTTTGGTTTAATTCATTAGTTCTTTTTGACTATGGAATATTAATCTAATTTAAAAAAAAAAAAAGCAGGAATAGTGGGATTGAAGATGAGTTTCCTGCAAACCGTTAAACTGTTAATCCAGGCACCTCCATCACCTTTTTACCCATAGCCTTGTAGCACTGTTACGGTCATGTGAAAGATTTTAACTATTAAAGGAAATATGGAGGAATAGATTTCTAGTTATTCTCTTTTTAATTTTACCTGCTTCTTTCCGACTCTATTTAGGTTAACGGGTTTTCCTAAGGTTCCATTTTCAAGATCACTTTAATTTTTTACTGCTTTTAGCTGATAGAAATGCCTGCCAAACAGCGAATGAATGTTGCAAATTCAACCTTTAGCAGGAATGTATTATCACGAGGCAATGTACAAAAGACTTTAGTAAGTCCTTTCTTAATATTACATCAGTTTATCATTCTTCACTCCTTATGATCATGTATTGATTGGCATAAATTTTATCGCTATCTTTACTAAACTCTAATAGTTCTGGTGAAGGAGTTAGTGATGTTTTCTAGGGATAAAGTATGCTTTGAAGCTGATGCATGTTTTCGCAGAAAATGACTTTTCTTTCACATCCACTTTTTGTTGCAATACTTTTGTGTAGTGTTTTCGAAATTTATTATGGAATTTGATTTCCTTGATGGGTTTACACTTGCTTTGTTGGGATGTGCTTTGAGGGTTTGTTATCACTGAGTAATAATTCCAGCTGTTTTCTGGAGAAATTATCAGAAATCAGGAAGGAGAAGGAAAATTGTAGAAGATTTTGGCATATTTATATTGCAGCTGTAGATTATAAGAATTAAAAAAAAAAGTTATTTTCAGAAACCGCAGGAAGATAAATATGCTACAACTCCATGGTTAATTGGCCTTTTCGTCTTTGTTGTTTGCGGTTCTGGTAGGTTATTGGATTTTTACTGTTTCACTTTAATTGTTCACCTCTCATCTTGGATGATATTAATTGGTTGCGGTAGGTCGTGTCTAAATCCTATCGCCTGTTCTGTGTTTATAAAGCGAATTGCCTAGATCTTCATAAAAAATGATAGCTTTTTCTCCATCTGGCCATGTCTGAATTGTACTACGTGTTCCTTGTCAAATATCGTATGTTATATCAGATATCTCATGTTTCATGATCGATAATTACTTACTACATAAGGCTGTAAGATAAGAAGACAATCTAACTTTCATTAAGGTGCAGATAATAACTTTTTTAAATGCCAGCTAATAATGTTATGGTTATTCTACCATGCTAAAAATGCATCAGTTTTTTACATCTCAGCTCTTTTAGTTCGACCCATCTTTTCTTAGTGTTTAAAAAAAAGATCTCATCTGAGTATTCATAATTTTCTTCCTAAAATGTTTTTTAATGTTTTCGAGGTCAAATAATGGAACGTGCGGAAGGTAAAAGAAAATAGACAAGTTTATTTGATATATGCTGAGGGAATACTAATCAATGTTTGGAGTGTTCAGTCGCACTTTTACTGTGGAAAGTTCTGGTAGTTCTAATAGTAATAAAGATTAGATGTCTCTGGAGTTATTAAAAATTATGGAAAAGTTTGCTACAGGAACTTCTTTTGATTGTAATTATTGATTTCGGATTAAAAATTATAGAAAAATTTGCCACAGGAATTTATTTTGACTGTAATTATTGATTTCAGCTATATTCGAAATTATCCGATCTGTCAAGATGGGGTGGTGAGCGCTACTATTAACAAGGAATATGACCTCCTTCATCGTACACATCAATTTAATTTTTCGCCAATTTTTTGATATGAGGCTTTATCCATTCCTTTAGCGTTGTTTTTGACATCTTTCATATTCATCTATGTAAGAAGCCCCCTCAATAAGTGATGAAATCACGCAAGTGTAAGTTTTGATTTCATAATACGTAAAGTTCATTCTCTCATAACTTCGGACAAAAACTTTGTAGGTTTCAATTGACTCATGACTTTTTAAATCAGATTTCTTATCAATTAATAGGAATGAACTGGGTGGGCAGAAAATTTGTCATACTGTATTGAACTTTAACAGTGGATTCAGATATCGTGCTGCCTTATTTATTGTAACTGTTTTTATCAGAATAAACTATCTGGCAAATGGTTTGGTATTTTCAACTTTTTCTAAGGACAACATTTAAAGCAAACTGTCACATTTGTTGGTTCCTGGGAAAACATTGTGTGTAGAGATAATAATAGGGCGAGAGGTAGTATAAATCAAGCAATGTCGAGGCTGCAATATATACCTACGAATGATGGTGATAGTTTTCCAATAAATTAAGATTCCATTGAATGAAAGAAATGAAAAGGATGGTAGAAAAGAATTACCAAAAGGCACACCTTCCAAAAGAAGTGGGCAAACAATAGCATTAATGTTTGCAAAATTTTTTTTATTTTCAACAACATCCTCGAAAGCCTATTTTACTAATCGAAGAGAAGTGGCTGTTTCTGCAATTCTTATTTCATTAATTCATATGCGTTGATTAATCGTTTTCGTGAATTATTGTCGTAAAGCAAAAAAAGTAAATTGGAGATAATACGAAAGATCGAAGTTGCTATAATGCTTCTGAAGAGCGCAGTTACATTGTATGATGACCTAAAATGTTAAGTCGTTTCAAAAAAAGCTTGACTAACATGGGATCTGAATGAATGTATTATCGTTAATTGATTGCAGTGAACTTATTGACTGTAAAATTTACATTACACGAATTATAGCACAGTTGAACACTGATGATGTCGCTACACAGGGAATGTCAAAAACGGTTTCTATCGACGAAAAAAAAAAAAGAAAAATTCATGTGTAGATTGAGATGAATTGGTAACTAAATGAAAAAACTTCTTAAGCAAAGTAACGTCTTTCCTGCTTTGTTTAATAATGTCCCAACAGTAAATGTTGTGGCTCAAGTATGCCGAGCATTTCAAATATTTTATAATTCTTTTTTTCTCTTTTATTTTATTTTGCTGAGCTTTCAGTGATTCGCGTACTCTTTTTTTGTAGAATTTACAAATTGAAGTTTCAAAAAGAAACTTCCTAAAATCAAAAAAGGACAGCAGCAACTGTAATCTTCGGAACGTTTTGGGCCATGACATATTCCTGACCTAAATTAATCAGCATTCTATGAGGGTTGATGATGCTTTTCCTTCAGAACGGATGAATTTTTCTGCATACATCGATTAAACTGTTGAATAACCGTACTTTCGAAATAATAACGAGAGTAATTTGAGTGACATATCAAGGTCAATAAATCGAGTTAAAATCATTCCCAAATGAAACATCAAAACTGACAACTCTTTCTCAAGAATTTTCTTTCCTTTTTGTTTGTTACAAAGAGCTATAACTGTCACAAATAACCATTAGGTAGATATAGCACGCATCTTCTTCCATTCTGTTTCTGTTTGAAATTATCATTTTCTGAGACATTTTAGTCCTGTTTCTCTCATATTATAATTTAGTTCATTTCTACGCTTTATTAGTACTCAAATGACAAATGCTGTTATATTTAGTTTTCAAATGGGAATGGTAATATATTTAAAAAATAAGCGAATCAATTGCTAACAAATTACATGCCCCTGAAATCCTTTATCAATTTTTTGTAATTCAAATATGACTGAGGAGAAAATAAAAAAAACAAATTTGGAAAATTTAATTTAAATTTTCAAGTTCGGTGCTATATTTTCTTTTCAGAATTATATAATTTCTTTTGCACAGGTAAAGTTCACGTAGTCTACTAGAAGGAGAAAATGTACGCATTGATGCAAGTGATAATACATATGTGTCACATAATTGTAAGGTTTTATTTTGAATGATGCAGCAAAAATAAAAATAAAAATTACAAGATTGTTTGGAGATGATTTTATTTATTGGAAAATAATAAATTCGAAACCATTGTTTACAAACAATTTTGTAAGCCAAGTAATTAATACCCGGTGGTACGTCGAGAACACGCACATGGTAAGTTACTCCTGTAAATAATGATGCTATCGTTTGTCACTGAATTTTCAACTTATCTTAATCACCTTTTTGTTATGAAATGAATTAGATGATTTTTAATATGTAATATAAAATCTTGTATTAAATAGATAAACGCTCAAAATGACAATAACATATCGAATGATTATGCGGAAGTTAGAGTACTGTTGGATAAATATTATCAGACAAAGGCGCGAAAATATGGCCATTATCATGATTACGTAAGCAAACTGCCTTTCTTAAATCAAATTTAGACGAAGAATCAACATTCTAAAAGATGTAAATTGAAGGAAGAGAGAAAGACAACAAGATTACTTTACCAGTACCTCTTCACAGTAACCTCAACTGTACTTCAAGATTCATTTTTACTTTGCTTGAAACTGTCTAACTTTAAATTCTTTTTCTCAGGATTCTAAAAAAGTAAACAAAGAGTTGAAAGACATACCAACTGATGATAGTACTGAAGCAGGTATTAACCGCAAGGAAGGTGTTGTGGGTGATCTGTTCGAGAATGATATCTTATTAACCCTACCACAAGTGAAGGCTTTACTCAATGAGGACACCAAAAGTCGTAAGTTCTTGCCTAACATCCAATCATTTAAATTAATTTCTCAAGTTTTTACTTGAAATTATTCAC
The DNA here is from genome assembly GCA_003012265.1 of Setaria equina. Taxonomy (NCBI): domain Eukaryota; kingdom Metazoa; phylum Nematoda; class Chromadorea; order Rhabditida; family Setariidae; genus Setaria; species Setaria equina. The sequence continues at coordinate 7,345 of PQVD01000513.1, read as the reverse complement.
AAAATGATTCATCAGTATCATGAAGTGATTTGTTAATAAAAATGCTAAAGTTAAATTATTTCATGTTTTTTGTAATCCTTCCACTCTGAATCAATAAGAAAGAAATAATAATTGGAAATATTTCAAACTGGTTTCTTGTTGGAAAAGATTAACGATAGATTTGAATATTTTGATCATAATGATAAGATAGAAAATGATAGGAAAAGTGTTGTCACGAATGCCTACATGTTTATATCATTATCGATATTTTCAGTCGAAACAAATTCTGCAGAAAAATGAAAATATGCTATTCAGAAATAGTTATATCTACCAGACGAAAAAATATTCAAAAAAATTGATATTTATTAATAAAGCATCATTATTTGACATTTTCAATAATTATTTTTTTGAAATTGATTCAAAAGTCAAATTCTCGAAAAAATCATCCAGTGAATTACCATTAGCAGATATAAACTGTTGAAGGAAGTAACCGACAAGCAATTCGAGGAGTACACTACAACTGGATCAACATGCCTATATCTTATCGTTTCGCTAATTCCGACGGTTAATTCAAAAATTAACTTCAAGAAATCCTTTTCATTTCAAAATTATTGGCTAAATGTAAACTTCTCTGTACCAAACAATAACTTTCTTAAAAGTTTTAATTTTTTTTTTTCAAGTTTTGAAGGAAATTCAGTTATTTGAAAATTCGGGAAACAATTTTATAACAAAGCTATGAAAAGGACAATTCTAGGAAAGTGGCAAGACTTAATTCGCAACGCTTTGCAGCATATTGAAACAGAAACGTGTATTCGTTTTGAGGTTTGCATATTAAATGTAACTACAAACAACCCATTACTACTCAAATCGTTTGTTATTTCGCAGAAAAATAAAATACTTGACAACTTTTCACTGTGCAAAATTTACGACCTTTCTATACTCAATTTTGATAATTTCCATTGAGATTATTAAAAAGCTTTTTTACAAAGAATGAGAAAAATTTAGGAGAATGGTGCTAACCAGGATTACATATACTTTACGAAAGGGAAGGGATGTTGGAGTAATGTCGGAAAAATTGGTGGTCGACAGTTAATATCCATCGGCATTGGATGTGAACTGGCCCGTTATTTTATGACCATAAATATGAAATTTCAATTTTCCATTTGCAAATTTACAACTTAAATGAAAATGCACTAATCAACAGAGTTGGAGAGTGACATTAAAGAAAAAAGTGCTACTGAAATTCTCCTCTTGCGAATTATTTCTTTTTAATTGAATTATTTCAAAACAATTCAGCTAGGTATAGTGGCCCATGAAGTATTGCATGCTTTGGGCCTTTGGCACGAGCAATCACGCAATGATCGCGATAACAATGTCCGGATCAATTACTTCAACATTTATCCGGTATTTGTTCCAACTTCAAGCATGCTGCAAAAATAAGCAAGCATTTCTGCGATGTCGCAAAGATGCTTCGTGGCTTCTTGTTGCTGCGAAGTGACATTCTTTAGTCAACGAAAGATTGTTTTTCTTTTCATTACACATTCATTCAAAAATATCTAAAATTTTCAGGGTACTCAAGGGAATTTCGAAAAACGAACAATGCTTGATAGTGACAATATGGGACTACCATATGATTTTGGCTCTGTCATGCACTACGGGTCCAAGGCTTTCACTACTGATCATACGAGGTAAAAATTATATTTTATTATTATTATTATTATTAATTATTATTATTACTTCACTTGTATTTATTACCTACTCTTTATTACTTATCACTTCTTACTTATCAATTATTTATTATCACTTATTATTACTTAGCATCCTATTTCACTTATTGTTATTTATATTATTGCTTACTATTACTATTGAAATTAGACTGATTGATTTCATTGGTGTGCATGTGGTTTGACGAAAATTTGTTTACACTGAAATCAACGATGTTAAATAGAACTATTGTGATGAAACTGTTAATAAACGCCATTACTGAATGATTAAAAGGTATACGATAGAGACACGTGATCGTTGGTATCAAGAAACAATCGGACAACGACAAATGATTTCATTCAAAGATGCCAGAATGATCAATTTACGATATTGTGGTAGTATGTATACGCTGAATTAATTGCAGTTCACGTCACTTTTTGTCACTCTTTGGAAGATTGTGAGGAAATAGAAAGCCGTTATCTGTTACCTGTCCTCCAAAAGAGTTTCATATTTAGTCATCAAGTTGCCTTTTTCTGATTGGACATATGGTCGTAGTCTGTGAAATGGATGAAAGATACGATGAGCAGAATAAATTTTGGAAAAGTGATTAAGAAAGGAGGAAGAATTAAAGCCTTAATTCTAAAATCCAAAAATTCACAAAAAAAAAAAAGCAAAAAACAAAAAATGATTGGGAAAAATCAAATTGAAAACCGAAAATCAAATAACGACAAACAATGTGTTCCAGAATCCTGTAGGCATCAGATGACTTGCTATAACGGTGGATATACCAATCCCAATAACTGCTATCAATGTAAATGCCCGAGTGGATTAGGTGGAATTGATTGCTTGTCAGTAGAAAAAAGCAGTGAGTTTTTGGTGGAAAAAAGTCCTTTAAATATGGGAATCAATTTTTAAATGAAGAATATTTATTTCATATGAACAGATAAGTTCACTTGGAAATCAAATAACTAATTAAAATTCTCAGAAATCAAAAATTAGGCTAAAGCAATTAACAATTTTCTCCAAATTTTTGTATTTTTTCATTCTATTATGTTAATATATAAATGAAATTTTTCCAAGCAATGAAATTTTCTAAAAATTTCATTAAATGAATATTTTAAAAACACTCGTATGTGGTGGTGATCTGATAGCTGATTACGATTATCGGAATATTACATTCACCGGAGTGCATGGTAACGTTCATTGCATTTGGAGGATTAGGGTAAGTTGTTACAAAAATTGAGGATCAATCTCGAATGCATAAGCCAGATAATAAGTAAGATCATAAGTCTAATGAGTTATCATAAATTAGATAAATGGATTATTATTTTATCAGCCATCGGATGATGAAGAGTACTGATTAATTTGTTGGTCTTTTTAGTAAGAAAAGTAATTAAAAATGTTTATAATAATATTTTAGCCATAGTTATTGTAATAAAAGAAATTGTTATTAGGGAAAGAATCGACCCTCTCAATCTATACAATATTTTAGTAACATTACTCTTTTTTAATTTATTCATTTTGGTTCGAATTTATTATTATTATTTTTTCATTTATTTTTATTCCATATTAATTGTTAATTGTCAGTGATAAATCGTTTACTTGATTTTTAACAAGTTTGACTGCTTAATTATTATGTTATTTCTAAATTAAAATGGTTCAATATTTCGTACATCACTATTTTAGTCCAGTGGACGGATATTGGTAAAAATTGATGAATTACGACTGTCTTGCAGAGAAACGTGTATTTCTTATCTGGAATTAAAATATAAAGCAGATATGATTCCCACTGGTAAGTTCTACTTATCACTGCTTCTTGTTAAGCCATTTTTCCCCTCAGAACAAAGCTACAATTTCATTTTTTTTTTTTTTTTTTTTCTTTTAAATTAATCCAACTCACGTGGAAAATATCTCGTCATCACAATGGTATTTTGCTTTGCTTCTTTTTCAGCCATTTTCAAAGAAAGCCTAATTCTTAACAAAACCGTCCAGTAAGCACAAATTATCATGCCACATAATTTTGAAGACCATTATTAAGGATCGAGACACTGCTGTGGAACACCAAACATGTGGATAATAAGTGAAAGTAATACGTTTATCATCAGATACGTGGTAGATATTCCTATCGATGGATTCTATGAACAAGGATTCAAGTTGCGCTACAAGCTGTGCAAGTTTTGAATTTGAAATAAATGAAAAATAAAAGTAATACTTGTGACCAACTAACAGTACTGTTAAAGAAGCGATAGTAATGACACAATTATATTCCATCGAAATGTTCTCTGACTTCGGTCTTTTAAGCACGAGTGAGTTCAAGTGATAAAACCAAAAATCAGAAACTGATATTTTTTCAATTTATAAAGGAAGCGAAATTCTGTGTAATTAACATCTGTACATATTTCTGATTCTTTTAGTTCTCAGAACCAGTACTTAAAACTTACTTAAGAAACACTAAAGCTGTTTATAATCTCATAAAAGTAAGACAAAGAAGAGATTAAGAAAGAAAGGCTGAACAAATTTATTTTTCACTTCCTTTTTGATCGAGTGAAACAATGTAATTAATTAACATTATTTCAGATGAGAGTACGGCCAACAAACACTCAGTAAGCTCTACATAAAATTAAAATAATAAAAAAACATAAATTTGCAAACTAGCAAATCTCAACTAACTTTTGTTTAATTAATCTCTTGCTTTCCGGAAATTCTCGCAACAGCAATGTCATACAAGATTCAAAATTTTATCATTCTTTGCTTGCAATAAGAAGCTAATGAGACATTGCTTTTTAAATTATTTAAAAAATTTAAAAAAAATAGATTACCACAACAATGTCATCATCAACAACATCGATAGTGACTGCGATGACAAAAACAACGAGAAAAAGATTGACAACAACAACTAGTACTATCAGGCCCAGTAGGACAACATTGGGTATATTTAATTTGAAAAATTTTTATGCTTCATTAAATTACAGTTCTTTTTTGAGTAAAAACAAATATAGTCTGATAAACAATCGAAAATTACTGACACATCGTCTCATTCACTGATTTTTTTTTTTTAATTGCAAGCTTAAAATTTTGAATTCTAAATATTTTTAGCAAAATCAACATGGAGTAAGTGGGGTGCATGGAGTTCATGTTCCGTGACTTGTGGAGGTTGCGGGAAACAACGACGGATTCGAGCTTGCTATGGCAACGGCGGGAACTGTCCGTATGGCTCTTTTTTTTTGCATAGTTTTCAATATTTGAAATTATTACGGATATACAAGTGAAAGACTCAACAAACAACTGGCACTAAATATGCCGTCAATTAGAAGTTTCCTGTTTTGAAAAGTTTAAAATTAAAGGAAAACTTTTAGACACCCGGAAAAGTACGAATGTTTAAATCAACTGCTACTAAATGCAAAAAATGTTGCTAATAACAAAGTGTCAAATTCTCTGATATATTTAAAAAAAAAATAGCAACGCATTCAGTTATTTAACAAGTGATAAAAATGATAGTGCAAAGAATTTCAGTGGGCCAAGTGAAGAAGCAAGTAGATGTGGTGAGAAGCGATGTAAAATTCAAGGAAAATTTGATTGTACTGCTCGATTGGTTATGCCTTGTAGTCTTTATCAAAAATTACAGTTTGGCACAGACAAAGGTAACATTAATAATAAACCTCCATAATGCTCAGAAGTTCAGTGTCAATTTTGTTTTAACTAATAAAATTAAAATTATTTGCTGACATGGTTTCAGTGTGTAATTTCATTAACATATGGATATAGGATTAATTTTAAGTCAGGAAGTTTATCTGCTCCATTTTTCTATTCTTATCTTTCGGTTCATGATCTCATAGCAATTCATTAAACACAATGATAGTTTATGAAATAGTTCAAGTTTCTCTTTGACGACATTATTCATTTAATTCTATAAAAAAAAAGAACTGCATTGAAATGTTTTCCTAAACAAGTTGAAAATTAAATATCATTTGAGATAAGAAGGTATAAAGCTGTATGATTGATAGAAATCGTTTATAAGGGCTGAAAATTCATACTTTCCTAATTATGAACGGATTTTTGTCACTTTTAGAATTATGAGTTAATAGTTTCGAATATTTCAAATGGCGACTGTTTAAATTTTTCATTAAAATTTTTAACAGGTGCTTATATGCTAGCCGGTGATAAGTTCACCATTGATTCATACAAGCAGAAACAATATCTCAAATCAGTCTTCGCCGGCGAAGAGCTCTGCGAAAAGTTAGTTTTTACTTTTTTGTCAGAAATGAAGGAAAGCTTACGATTATTTCAAATTCTAAAACTGTGAAAAAATCAACTTCTCTAGAAATAAGGGAAGAAATGAAAAGTTATTTTTATGAATTGTCCACAACTGTCAAAATAAATTTTTTTAAAAAGGTATTTCCGTTATCTATGTTCAACGCCAACGCTTACTGTTTATTTGGGTCAGATGACAAGCAATAATTTATTGAGTTCGGATAAACGGGGATGCTGTGACGGATATCATTATAACGGAACTATTTGCATTCAAGACTGAAACATTTTTTCTTAGTAGAATTGATTATAATTTGTAGGACTGATGATAATTTGAAAAGATGTTGTTAGCAAACTTTGAGGATTTGTTAAAAGTAGAAAAATAAAAATTTGTGAAAAACAAAATAATTTGTATAAATTGTTAACAGTTAATGATTGCCCACCATTCTTTGATATTACTCTTTCTCGTCCTTTTTTTTTTAAATTTATAATTTTATTCGCTTTTATGTTTCAATCTACGCAAAATTATCTCTGAATTATTAAGGTTATCTGTGAATTAATATGCTATTACATAGTATCCATTCATTCCACTACGAGTTTCAGAAATGATTGGAGCAAAAAACCAAACACAAGGAAGTTATTACATTTTAATTGATCAACCAGTTACGTTTCTGACTTGTTGATTAAATTAAATTATACCTTAGCATTCGAATAATTTTGCTGTCTCATCAGGCTACTAATCTCGGAAAGTTAATTTATAGGTTCTTTCTTTCATTTCCTTCCAAAATTAATACTCTAATAAAGTTATTAATAATCAAGCTTCTTTTTTGAAATCGCAACAGTAGTCTAACATTGGAAGTGATGTTATTGCAACTAATCTCATTTTATATCATATCCAGTTTTGTTATCTTTAACAGTTTCTTAATAACAACTAGATTTTAAATACACTTAAATATATACAAAAATTTCAGGTTGTTTAAAGGTTCAGTCTTTCTACAGTATATTCACTTCCATAAATCAAGTTGGAACACTTTATCACTAAAAAAAACCAATAAATCGTTATCACTGTCAAAAGTAATTCATAAAATTGTTTTTATGCAAATTTGATTACTTCACTCATAAGTTTGGGCTCAGTTCTTTTCAGGCAGAAGTCAAATAAGCACTAAGTTAGCTACACAATATGATTGGATATGCGGTATAGCATATATAGTATTTTCATGCAATCAATGGTTACAGTTAGCTCAGTCTCGGATAGGAAATGGACGGTGTATACAAAGGGCAGAGACGTAATCAACGTGAACAGATGGATGCTTATACCTTTAGGAATTCCTTGTTCAAGATAAATAGTTGTGATTCCTGATCCCGATCACGCAGGATTTTCAAAGGGTTACAAATGCCTTTCGGTAATGGTTAC
>PQVD01000512.1:59111-122572 GCA_003012265.1 Setaria equina | reverse complement strand
TCTCGGTAGGTCGTGGTTGAAGCTCAGCTTCTTCATTAGTCCTTTATAGTTCCATTTCTTCACAACATCATAACTCAACAGAAATGGCGAGTAATCTTTACTGGTCTTTCATTAAACTGAGATATCCCTGATTGTTGTTCACCTTGGTGTAGCTTAGATATTCGGTTATTAAACTAGTGCTCCATTATGAATATGGTCTACTTGAATGTTTTTTTTTTGATGCGTGGAAAGAAAAAATGCGACACATCTCTCACTACGCGTGTATGCGCAGTGTCATGTTAGAACTCGAGACAATAAGGACAAAAGACACACACGGTTATCGCTAAAACCATAAATGATAGTGCTAAATTCTTTTTGGAAAAGGTAATTCTTATTTTCCGGACTATCCTTCCGCTTTTCATCGTCGTCTCCATCATCAAACCCGAATAAACTGCATGAGTCTTGAGTTTTTTCTACCTTAAAAAAAAAAGAAGACAGTCGCATCTGCAAGGAATGCATCTTTTGATCTTTTGCACTGATTGGACAAGGAAAATTTTCTTTTCACTTACAAAATTCCAGTTGCTACTAAACCAGAAGAGTTGTGGATCAAGACGGGATAGGAAACAAAAATCATTTTAATCATTTTCCGCCCTGTGTACCTGTATGCATCGTTTTTCTTTCTAAAAACTTTATTCAAGATTAAAATGTATGTGGTAAGTAAGGACGAATGTACCGAGGAACAGCGTGGTAACGACAATAATTTATAGAAATAATCAGAATTTTTCAGAAGACATAGTAATTGGCAGTCAGTTTCACTTCAATTCACATCGGTTATCCAAGAGGATTTTTCAGAACATTTCGAATGTTGATGTACCCAATTTTAAGTTAAATATATGGATGGTTTTTACACGTTTTCTGGAAAAGTTTAGTCTGCTTGTACTCTAGATTTAATACACAAATTATTTATAATTTGCTGGCTTATTCAAATATATTCCCCGTGAAAATATAAAAAAAAAACAGACAAAAAAGAATTAGTTTAAAGAAAAATAACACAAGTCAGAACTACTTACCCATGCGGTACTAATAAAGGCTATGGTCTTGCCACCTTGATCTTTCCACAAACTACTTCGAAGGTATAATCCATCATGCAGCAAATACGGTTGGAGCCTGCATTTGCTGCTTTTTGGTAGTACGCGGCGTAACCAGTTATTTCAGGTTCAGTTTTCTCCATATTTCTGTAGCTTCAGGGTGTCTTTAACAAAGGGGTTTCTAATATTCTATTATGAAAAGGTCTTCCAAGCCCTGGTAGGATTCAAAAAATTTCAATTAGTTGTATAAAGAGTGGAAAGGCTGACTTTTCAAGTTTTACGTCTTGAAAAATTACCCAGTACTGTGCGAACAAGGTCCTTTCTCTCACCGTTCTCTCTTTCGCTTGAGGAGAATTACAAGTTTAGTGTGCAATATTATAGAATTTTTCGACACATTTTCAGTATATTCGATGTTAAGAGGAAATTTATATGATTCCAATTTTCTGATTTGCACAGGACGATGAAAGTTCGAAAATGGTAGCACAAAAGAAACTCCTCGTCGCATCTCGTATATGTTTCCGTCCTACTGCTCACAGTTGGTTAAATCATCGTCGGGGGAGAATGGTTAGATTTTTTTTCCTATATGTTTTGTATTTATTTTGTAAATAGCTTACGGAACTTCGGAAACGTTGTAAAGGGAAATGCAGCTGAAAATAAGCCTTTACGCATCATCTGAACATGTAATCATCGCGCTAATTAAAAAAATGACATGAACATTTTAAGACATTCGTCTTTTCACAAGTTTCGATAAAATGCTGATACATTCTCGAATGTTGAGTCAGAATGATACGTAAATTATCTGACGCAAATACCGTCGTTATAGTAAACCTTTCCATTTTGATTATTATCTGCTCAATTTCATTTGACATATATTTACTAGAAGTTGCAAGTTTTCAGACCCACTATACTGATAGTATTTCACTTTGCGTTGAAATGATAGGTGCTGATAATTTTGACAAACTGGAACATCTGGAGCAACTATTTTTGGAGGAGATGTGCAATCGCATTCGCAAAAGGTATTTCGGCCATTCTAGTTCTGTTTTGCTCTTTCATCTAATTTGTTATTTATTGGTTGTAAAAAGGATTTTATTGTCAAGTTCCTGATGGGAATAGAAAAATAAACAGTGAAGTCTTAATATCCTTGGAGCTAATATGTTGACATTTGCTAAAGACTTGCAGCTCTTTCCATACAGTATTCGCTGAAACAAACAATACCACAATTGGTTGATTCCGATTTTTTATCTCTGTTAAAGTATCTTTTTCATTATTATATGTTTTTAATCGAACATTTTTTCTTGTCAAATGGTTTTTGCTTGTTGTTGCAAGCTTCGTCCTTTACAGTTTACCTTCCAAGATTTCTTAGACTTTAACAAAATTATCAAAATGTTAATGCTAGTAAGGTAATGTCATGTGCCAACCATATCTTCTCACCCCTAATTTAACTGTCTGTAGCTCCCTTTTGCATGTTTACATGTCAAAAGTTTTTCTAGATTTTATTAGTTTAACAAAAGAAACACTTTATTTATTAAAAAAAGGTGATATTCAAGTTACCTTCAAAGAATATTCTGTGATAGTGATTTCAGAAAATCAGTAACTTACCCACAGTACCGCGCCTTCATACGCTCAGTCTTCGGTTATCTTTTACCAGTGCAATTAATTGGAGAATGCAATACGCAGCTTGTTGTAGATCGAATTTCTTGTCTTCTCTTCAAACTTGGGTATGATATAACTTTCCGTTCGATTTTAACTTTTCTCTCATGTGGTGTTGTTCTCATCCTTTTTTTTTTTTTTGTACTCTTTCGTGTTCTTAAGATTAGGTTGTCCTACTTTGCTTTTTAACACCAAACTTTTCTAGATTCGGTGAAAGTATAAGATTAACTGACCTTTTCTCCATTCCTTTCAAAACCTCAACTTTAAAATGGTTAAAATCTTTATCATCTGGCGATTTGTGTTGTATGCATCGAAAATTCCTGCTCTGGTTACTGGAATTTTTTGTCCACGTCACTAGGTAAATTTTTGTTGAATCATAAAGAAATAAATAGATAAAGGAAAGGAAATTTTGTAGAGGACAGTTATGGACAAGACTGCTGAAATGGAGAGATGAGTTAGAAAATAAAGGAAGGACAGAGACAAGATTGGTACTAATTGCCGTATTTAAGTTAATATTGTACCTCTTGTAATTCACTTTTTTCCCTTATTTTATTGTATCTCGGTATGCTTAGGGCTGCGTTTTATGTAACACCAGAGAACAGAACCAATCGTTTGCGTTTTTACCGGAAAGATATATGGAAACGCATCGAAAGCCAGAGTTTTCATTTATTGTCAAAAAAAAGAGAGTTGCAGAAAGTGAAAGGTTGGTTTTTATGCTTATTTTATTTTGATAAAATGTTTTGATTTTTTTTTTCTTTTGGAAGTTAAACATGTGAACATAGTAATTTTAATTGCCTTTAGCGTGCACGTAATGCCTCTAAGTGTTTCAAGGGGTAATGAAGAACGCAGTTGGAACACGAGTTCGATTTCTTCCAAAAAATTCAGGCGTGAGGTCATTGATGGTCTCCACAGGAAACAGCTCCCTAAGACAATATTCAGCGGTCGCGTTGAAAATAGTGTCTGGAGTTATTGATCAAGTATGTGTAAAGCAGCGCAAATATTCTAAAGAACTTCCGTTTACTGGAGCCGCTATTTGGAATGGTAATTGCATATTTCCAATGTTCTACTCAATATATGAATGAGTCATATTGTGCCGCACATAGATACTTTATGGAATGATATCGATCTTAATATAGTGCTGGTTATCTAAACTGTTAGGATCACTAACCATTATATTGGACGAGTAAGAATTATGATTACCATCTAAACTTCGTACATTTTCAAATAAAAGAGGACTGTATCCGCCTATCCGGCTTTAACAAAAAATCCTTTTTAGTTCGACTTGTTTCATTTCTTTCGGCATTTCTGCATTTTCTCTTGTTTTTCTAGGGATAGGCAGTTTTCCCAGACGTTTTCGAAGATATATTCAGTTAAATGATTCAGCGAGAATCTATGCAGTGAAAGCAGATGTTCAAGAATGTTTCGACTGCATCAATCAAAATCTCTTGCGTTCTATATTGAAAAAAATTATAGTGTTATCAAAGTAAACGTTTTATATCTCAATAAGTTTAATATAGTCGTTTGGACGATAAGGATTTACTTATTTTTGATGACGTATGTTGTTTCATTTTTTGGTCATACTCTCACTGCTGTTTTTTCTAGGGTCGTTGATCAGTTTCACATTTTTAACTATTTTCATCTCTGATCTTAATATGAATTTCATAATGTGGTTCAACAAATCCATCCCTTTTATATATAGAAGTACAGATTTAATTTGCAGACATTTTCGAGTGAATGGAAATGTGATTGGGATAGATTCTTTGATTTCTGCTCGGAGATTTGGTTTCGGATGTGGAATTGACAGCCATAACTGCAGTCTTTTAGAGGTTGATTATGCTTATTTTGTCTAACAATTTTTCTTTTGCATTAACTTTTCACTTCATGTTGGCATTCTTAATGTTTATTGCAGCTCTGTGTAACTGGTGAAATGGTTATGTACTTTCTGGAAACTTACGTTATTAATAAAGAAGTAATTTTCTTTTTTTATTCAAGTTCATTGGAACTCCGAAAATCATTTGTGAAAAGAAAATCTGCTTTCTGGAAAAGTAAATGGTATGGCTTTTTAGTTCGAATATCGCGACGGTGTTTATCGTGCTTTTCGTGGTATACCACAAGGTAATCATGCTTCAACCCGTTTGTGTGATCTTTACCTGGGTGCAGCAGATTGCGAAAGGTATTTCGAATTGATGAGACGACGCGATACATTACTCATCCGTTATGTTGATGATTATCTTTTACTTACTACTGATGTAAATGTCGCACGGAAGGTAAGGAGGTAGTCAATGTTTAAAGTGCAATTTACCAAACAGGTTGTAATGAACTGTAAGGGATGGAGGACGAAGAAGGGAAAAGACGATTTCGAAGGAATGCCGGTCAGTTATGCAGTTCAGTTTGTGGTATATCAAATGAATATTTATGTAAGAAGGATAGAATTAGTCTTTTTGCTAGTTCCTGGAAGTTATGCATCTTGGACTGGATGACAACTATAACATTATTGCCGACTCTTCGAAAACAGTAATAAATTTTTATTGCGAATGTGATGAGTTGCTTATTTCTGGCAAAATGGTTGGTCCACGCAGTGCAGTACCATGGTGTGGCTATATAATTTATCCGGGGCTAAGAAGGGTTGGTAAATTTATTAGCTTTGCATCATTTCTTGCTTCATTTTTTTGATGGTTGGTTTTAAATTTTTCAGTTCAGCTGGAAGAAGTGTAATGGTCGTGTTTGCACTTGTTGATTTGCTTGATTTGCATGGTCTTAAATTACAGTACTCCATCGACTGGGCGAAGATACATTCAGAAAAAGCAATTGCATGTCGAATTGTACACAAGATGAGTTCACGCGAGAAAAGAATAGCTGTCCTGAGATTTTTAAAGACATCACTCCTTGAAAAGTTAGTTCATTCATTTAAACGGTGATAGAGGATGCTATGTCAAGCAAAAAGTTTTCAAGTAGAAAAAACCTGCCCTATTCAGGTACAGAATGGTTCATCGTTTTCCTTCCGGCAAGTGGAAAGTCAGTGTTTTGAAGAAGTTTGCTTCCATTGGTACAAAATTATATGCTCGTCCATATGCCAGAAAGGTGCGACTTTCCATGAAGGTCAGACAAAATTATTCCATTTTGTTATCTAGACTTCATAGGTATCGTTTGGTACATCTTAGCTATTTCCAGGGACGCTGGAACTGTGTATTCTGGCAGAAATTACGTGCTTGGCTTCGGCAAGGATTTACGTATTCATACAACACGAAGTTGGCTCATTTGTATGGATGAAGCAGTTTACGAATATAAAGCAGTGTTTTTTTTTTTAACCAATTTCATCCTTTTCACCATTCAAATATCAGTAATTTCTTCAATTCTCCAAATCAGTTGGAGCTTCATGAGGATTGCAAAAATTGTTAAAGTTACAATTATTTTGTTACAAAGCATTAAAATGTCATTTCAAAAAAACGTTCTTTCTTCATTCATGGCTTTAAACCTTCAATACTTCTTTTGAGCTTTCCTGAATATTCTCCGGTTTTTTGATTTCACTATAACGAAAAAATGGTAGTAGGAATGTCTGCTGTTGGATATATTCTAGGCTTTGTATGAATTTTTATTAAACTTTACCATTAGGTTAAGTCAGAATCTTAGAATCGTTTTTAGGTTTATAGGAATCTCCAGTAATGTTACTGAGATGAAGTTACGAAACTGCATTAAATATGCTGGCTTGCTACTGTTAGTTGTTATCTGTTTGTATCTTTTTCCGGCATATACATACACATACAAATTTAATTATATTAACGGACTGAAATGCTTGATGAAGAAAGCAGTTTATTCGGGTCTGATGATGAAGACGACGATGAAAAGCGGAAGGATAGTCCGGAAGACAAGAAGTACCTCTTCCGAAAAGAATTCCGCACTATGATTTATGGTTTTGGCGATGACAAGGTGTGTCTTTCATCCTAATTGGCGATGACAGTCAATTTCGAGCTCTAAAACGGCACTAAGTATATACGTATAGTGAGGAATGTATCGTATTTTTCCTTTCCACGCATCAGAGAAAAGTAGAAGCTTAAATAACCGCATATCTAGCGACATCAGGCTGAACAATACAGTTGTCAGTATTATTAGTTATACTGCGTGATAAACCTGCCAGTGACTGTATTTCAGGTACCCTATGACAAAACTTTGGAACTTCTGGAAACGATTGTAACAAACTACATACAGCACATGTGTCAACGTGCTCTACAAATGGGTAAACCTGGTAAATTGGCTCTTGAAGACATACATTATTTGATTCGACGAGATGCTAAGAAATTTGGCCGTGTTAAAGATTTATTGTCTATGAGTGAGGAATTGAAAAAAGCTAGGAAGCAATTTGATGAAGCAAAGGCAATATAGATCCTTTTATTACGGTTATATTTTCGAAAGCTAAGTAAACCAAAGGCAGGTGAACGACTTAAGCAAATACAAAATTATAGATTATAAGGCACAGTGGTGGAATAAGACACTGGTTTTCGGATTTGCGGCTACAAGTAGACTACGATAGGGCTTCTTAGTAGAAGTAAAAGACTGTAGTAGGGATCACATTTGCCGTGGCATCAAATATAATAACGATTTATAAGTCCAGCATTACAAATTTTAGAACTGATTGTAACATTACTACCGTTTTAAGCTTTGTGCGTTTGCTCTCATGAGCATACTTCATTACGTTTATATTACGACAAACGATAGTTTGACCAGAAAAAAAGCTTCACCACATCGTACATCATTACTCAATACCGCATCCTTTTAGCCCTGCAACTATTGAGCAAGAGGTATATTTCCTACAATAATTCATCAGTGGTAACATCAAAATATGAAGACATTTAAATGAGTGAGATTTGCCGATGTATTCATGGCTGAAAGAATTCCAAAGCGAGTGAAAAATAATAGAGGCGCTCTTTAAATATCGACAATTCCACTTTTATGAGAACGTAACGTATGGCCCACTTCAAAAATTTGACCACATCGGCTTACGAATCCATCTTAACCGCAGGCCGCTGTTTGTTCGGATTTTAATTGAAGCTGCTTCAGCAGCGCGAACTGTATCTTTCACCGACTGCATCAAATTTTGCGCATTTAATACAAGTTGCTGCATTGCTTCTTCGTCCTCTTCGCTTCCTGCAAATTGATGTTTGAATTAGATATTACCATTAGGAAATATTTGAGAATGAGGTTATCAAAAATAAAATGCTAGTCTTTCATGCTATGTCAAAAGAAGTCAAATCGGAATGTTAATGTTAATGTACATCAATAATCTTCTGGTCTTCTCGCTTCAACAGTATGAAAAAAAGTTAAGCATGTGGCTCTTCCAAAACAAGGGAAATTTCGGTCTTCGTTCAACTTGTTAAGTTAAGGCACTCTCGAAACTGTTAGTGATAAAAAGGCATGCCACTCAATTTTACCATCAGTAGGTTGCCCATAAGGTCCGATTGTCGCTGAAAAAATTTCTCTAATATATAACTGAAAAAGTCTCGGATGTGCCAAACAAAAGCTTATCGGGAAGTCTTGCCATTTTATAGCCTTCGAGAAACATTCCTGTATCCATTGCAATAGCAAGCAAACTTCACTCGATGAATCTTTTTAGTGCTTATGAAGTGAGCTCACCTTGAGATCCAAGCATTGTGGCTTTAACAGTTGAAAGGATTTTCAGTTGTGTCGCTATTGTTGGGATCCGTTCACACACTTGCAACAGTGTCTAAAGTAAGAAAACTTCTAAGGAAGAAGTAACGAAGACATCAGTATGGTTTAAAAGCTATGTTTTTAGGAAATTAGTAATTCTGATGGATATATCCAGACATTTCGGTGAAAAACTATTAAAGCTAGAGTAGTCACTAGGTAACGAAAAAATGTCTTGAACAAAAAGCAGAAAGGAAATACCATTCTCATCTTAATGTCTGTGCACTGACGAGCAAGTTGAACAGCAAGTCTTGTAACTTCCTCACTAGAATCGGCAATAGCTTTAGCACAATCAATGAGATCTTTTTTGGTTCCTCCTTCACCACGCACGAGCTGACTCAATCTCGCCATTAAAATAGCCATACGTTTTGCGGCCGCAACAATCTCATTTTCGTGACTTGACCACTGACGCAATTCCTGATGCAGATTATGCGCGGCACTCAAAATTGGTTGACTAGATGCTCCAGGAAGTGGATATCTTTCCCAGAATGCTCGCGTTTCTTCCTCGTCATCTGTCTCTGGTGGAGGTGGTGGACGAGGTGGTGGGCTGATTTCTACTGGTGGAGGTGGTCTCGGTGGTGTTGGTATGTCTTCCCTTATATATACTCGGTCGTGAACTACTGGACTAGTGGGTGCTTTTGGTGCTACCGACTCAACCAGTAAATTTTGACTGGGTGGTCGTGAACCTCCAGCACCTGTTATTGCATCACCCACTTGCCGCACAGTTAATAACAAGTGCTCATTTGCGTCACGCCAATTTTGTGCATTGCCACTGTGTCGAGGATTCAGCGCCACCTGTTTTGCTTGATTTACCATTGGAGGAATGGCTGAAAGACGTGATATATTTAAATGATAAATTGGCAACCTACATTTTCCTAGTCTGAATTGCATTAATGTTCGAAAACTTTACAGCAAGATCCTGACCTCTAAATTCCTTTAAATAAAAGTAATAGAAGAACCAGAATGAAGTTGTTGAGCTGCATTGTTCACTCGATGTACGAAACTTGGTTCTTCTGAATTGTCAGCTTCATTTTTAGCTGCCATGAGGACACGATTTCCAAATCGTGCTATTTGTGATGTATTATCAACCATTTGTTGTGCCTCATTATTTCGAATCGCATTCTCACAATGTACTGTATACTGTCTCATTGCCTGTTCGCTGGCACGAATAAAATCGCCAGTGTCGATGGCATCATCAACATGAGAGCGAAGTTTGTTCAAAACATCCGTGTATTCACGTCGTAAATTATCAAAGTGTTGATTAGCTGAATCGCTATCGTTGTGTAAACGTATCTTTCCAGCATTGATCACTTGCGGCGTCATTGCGTTCACCTGCAATAAAATAATGGATTTGAATGTGTCTAAGGTCGAGAAACAACTTATTCCCTTAAAAATCAAACGGCAAAATTAGTAAGGAAAGTAATAAAGATGAAACTTTATATCCACAGTTTAAATTTAAAATCTCAAATTCTTAAAGCACACTCACCAATATCAGCCAACTTTTCCAGCGGCTTAAGCTACTTAGGGTGAAATGTATACCCTGTGACAGTCTAGGAAAGGCACAAAAAAGTAACTGAATTTCTTTAAATAAAAATTATAATTAAGAAAATACCTGATTTGCTGCTTCAATAATAGCTTCGACAGTTTTTTTATTTTTACAGGGGCCACATTTGGCAACAAGTAGGGCTGTACTTGCACATCTAGAGCTATGCTCATTCAAGTTACGGGCCTTTTCTTCAAAGTTTAGTTCACGATTAAGCATTGCTGGTGGCGCATAGACAGCATCGACAAACTGTTTCAAGGGTGTGCTGATATCAGCAAAGTCCTCAACGACCCGGTCGGTGATCACTTTCTTCATGAAATCTGCTAGTTCATGTAACTTGTTACGTAACTGATTGCGTACAGCATGAGCTGAAGGCGAATTTCCAAGGCCGCGACGTTCCAAATCAGCCAGCTGATCCGCCAGTCTATCGATTTCTACACAGAGGTCCAACAATTTAGTACGCTCTGCAGGTGGCAGTAAATCACTCAAATTACGTGCCTCACCTGTCATTGCCTTTATCGCTTGCAATCCTGGAAAGATTAGAACCTAAGAAAGTGAAAAACAAGGTCTCCATGTAATAAGCTACATTTCTGGACGAAACATAAGAACAGGAAAAGAAGGAAAAACAGAAAAAAATTGGATTTTGAAAAATCGATTTTAGAAATAAGCTCCTCACTAATGGTACTAAGAAACATCACGAAAGGCGCAAGTAAATACGTATTTTAGACCTGCAATATTAATGACACCTAATTTTCGTATCAACAGAACCTTCATTTCTACAAAAACATAGTAATGACAAAGCACCTAAGCCATCATCATCAACTCCTGGATTATCCAACCATCTGAGTGCTTGTTCAAGACGTCCTGCAACAGTATGGGCGGGATGCGCACCACCAGTACGCTGCGTATTCGTGAGTGCACCAGGCAAAATACCACTAATTTCCTTCGTACCAACAAGTTCCTTCAGTCTGCTCGCGCATCCGTTGGCTAAACCTTGACTGTCGCCACCCTGACTACGCAATTCACAAAGCGAATCAGTCATCGATGTAATGTCACTCACTGTACGTCTTATAAGGCGAGCATCTTCCGGCAGTGCTCGTGCAGCTATTCTTTCAGAATAATCTACAATACGTCGTATTGCTTTTTCACCGGTAGCGCCAGGGCGACCACGTGGATCAGCAAGCCAATCTAACGCTGAGGTAAGCAGACTCTGTGCAGCACTAAGCGCCTTTCTCATAACAGTTACATTATCGCTATCCCATTCGTCCTCATCGTATGTCGTTAACTGTAGCACACGGATTATTTCATTCATTTCATCTGTCATTCTCTGTGCCAAATAATTACGATTTTCTGCAGCTTCCTGTTGACCTCGTTGCGACTCTTCAGTGATCTGAATGAATATTTTCATAGCACAGATCATAATTGGTGAAAGGGTTTTCACAGTATCCATACATCTCAGCAGTATTTCACGATGCACTTGATGAGTTAGCTCCTTTTCTCTTGCGTCAATATTCCGTGAAACTCGAGTCAGCCACGGACTAATATCCTGAAACTCATACACAATAAACAACATTTCAACCATAAAATCGACAGCCATTCGAAAAGCGTTAGGTACAATATGGAATTTCATCCTCCTCCCACGGCTAAACTCATTAACAATGAAATAAAGAATTTACTTTAACGAATTGTGCCAGGTCATCCATACTCTCAATCACCTCAGCGACAGCCAAATAATCAAGAACTTTCCGACATCCGCGAATAATTTTCCGCACTTCAGATTCATCAAAACATAGCAGTAAAGCAGATGTGCCTTGAAGAATGCCTCTAGCTCCTTCGATTAACTTTTTTCTTGCAATACTAGAATACGGATCTGTTTTGAGCATATGGCAAGCATCCTCTAATAAACGAGAGCTAGCTTCTACTCGCTGTAAAGCTGGTGGCATATCTGCTTGCAGAATTCGATCGTCTGACGAATGACAGGTATCATAACCAACCTAAACAAGTCCAATTAACGTCAAAAACTAATGGGAACAATGAAAATATTATCTAAGGAAATACTACAGTAGTACTTAATGTAAAATCCTGAACAGTAAGGAAACAAATAAACATATCTTGATAAGATTGTCGACTGCTCGAGATACGGCACTGACGGGTCGAGTAAGATCTGGCACTGCATTTCCATCTTCAGCTTCTTCATGAAGAATCACCAAACGCGACACCTACAATAAGTTTGGGAAATGACAATCAGCATAATTTGTCCTAAACTCAGATAAATAAATTTTGGTTTAGTTTTGTTAATTTGAAGTGAATATGAATAGCTTTGCTTTGAATTTTCTACTAGAAAACAAGCCTTATATTAGAAATTTTTCGCCATAATGAGGATACTGCAAAAAAGGGAAATAAGGAATCGTTTTATATGTGCAATTCTTTTATAATTTAATTGGATCTGCAACTTAACCTTAGAGGGTACAGAGAGAGAGGTTCAATACAATGTGAACCACACCTATAACAAGAGAAACAATTCAGAAAAGTTTAAGAATTGTATAAACTTTTCGAAGGTACGCTATAATATCTGAAGACCATTCACTCTAAAAAATTCTGCAATTAGTAAGGCAAAAAGAACAGAGGAGCTGGAGTTACGTCCACCATGATTTTGTAGCAAAAGTCTACTCCAGTAAAATCATGTTTTTTGTGCATTCTAAATATACCATGAAGAATGGGAAAGCACAAACATTTCCACATCTACATTTAAAAGTTCCGCAGAGTTAAATCAATTTAACTCATCCTATGGAACGGCTCAGTGTTTTTCAAAAAGAAGTTTTTTTTTTTTTTTTTTGAAAAATTATTGATGGCAATATTTTGAAAAATTCAGAAACAAGACATTCACACTTCAGTGGACATCAATAGAGACAGTAGAAAAGGGAGAATCAAATACAGAGAGATAATGAAATAAGAGAAAATGAAAAGATGAGTCAAATTTCAACTGTGAATTAGAAGAGAAAACAAGGAAGATAAATGATGCAGAACTCGTTGAAACTAGCTCTTTGGAATGATAGAAACAAGATATCGACGGCTGTTAAGTCCTCCAGGAAAAAAAAGCAAAAAAAAATTTTCGAGGGCAGCTTTTTGTTTCGCCGTGCTGCGACACATGAATTTTGGAAGTGATTCTCGGCTTTTAACTCGTAAAATGTCTGCTACACACTGCTAAATTTCAGCAGCCGACAATGGCAAGTTATAGGCAACGGTATTTTGTAACGACTGTGGAAACATTTGAGTTGCAACGTTCTTAGCAGCTTAAAGTCAGCTCAATTTTTCGATGAACACACAAAGAATGATGCTTACAATCAATCACGAACTGCTATCTTTACGCAATATTTTTTAAATGATATTCGAATCGGCTATTTAATCGTTGGAAGCGAAAGAAGCCTGAAAATGTTGTTCATGGGACTCTCTCCGTTACCCACCCTATGGGGATGATATCGCTGCCTAAGTGTCCAATCAATCACTGCCAACTGCAAAATTAATTTTATTTTAATCCATCTACTCCATGCACAATATATTGCAGCAACCTCAGTGACAATGTGAACTTTGTCAAGTGCTCATCATTTATGGATAATGTAAGTCATACCACTAAGTGATCACCGAATTGTACGCTGTAATGCGAGTAAAAAGGATGGGCAACAGCTAAGAGTCATTAAGTTTTCTCTGAAAAGACACTGACAGCAAATATTCCCGTGCTTTGCCATACATCAGGTGCTATATTTAACGCTGTGATGTTATGTTATATTTCAATGATAATGACGCCAACAGCTGGTTTATCTATTGCCTTACAGCAGCAACTCCGCTTACTTACTACTTACATCACTCGATGAAGTGGTCGCGGTGTGTGTACGGTGTTTAGTGCGTGCTAGGTAGTACAGGATAGTTAGCCACCCACACATAACTGCGTGAAGTGCTTCTGCTCCTTTCATGTGGAGCAAGTGGCAACTCATCCTGCAAATCAACGACCTGCTTCTTTTCTCTTATTCGATAGAGACAATACACACTACCCACAGACAGACACACACCCTCTTTTTATTACACAGATCCAGCGCTTTAAAGCACTCTGATCCACAGTATGTATACATCGAGTACTTTACCCCTGAGCCGAGGAAAAAAAACGACGGAAAAATTGGAAACGGAGCCGATCGATTTTTAAAAATATATAGCAAAAATCTTTGAATATAATTATTTAAGAAGGAACAGATAATCTTCAGCGCATTGCAAACTTGTCCTTATCGGAGCACTAACAACAACAAACCCAATTCGACTGTTCAGGAAAAAATATATCCTTCCTCCAAAATAGCTGATCTCACAGTCTGACAATACATTAATTTTTCTGATGCCAACCTATATGAGATTTATGCAAATTCATTAAGTAACAACAAAAATCAACAAATGGGCTCAATATTCACTAGTCTTAAGATATCAATTCTAAAAATCTTCGAAACAGTTCCAAAAATTTTTTGATCTATAGCTCAATGGAACAAGATGGATGACGATGTGAGGATCAGCTAAAAAAATAAAAAAAAAATTGAAATGAAATTTACTACTACTGTGACAACCCAAATTTTCTAATCACTTTCATCGTCATGCTGGCAAAATATTTTTTTGCCTAGTACAGTAAAAATCAAATTAAAACTCAGATGGCGACAAGAAGTCATCACCTGAATTTACTAACAGCTTTCAAACCTACATTTCAAAAAGCACTTTTGGAACAGATAATTAGCCCCCAAAGAAATATAATGTTTCCATGGAAATGGTTACTACTCATTTTTCGTCTTAGGAAGGGAATGCTCCTTCTACCTTTCCATTCACAATGGAAGCCGGTACCTCAAAGAAAACTTTTCTATCAGATTTGGGCCAACTAATAACTGATTAACTAAGGGTTAACTATGACTTCAATAGTTTTGGCCATAATCACTGTTTGTCAACCGAAACACTTAGAAACAATGATAGTGACGGAAACAAATTCAGGAAATTCATTGAAAAAGTGAAAATATAGAAACAGTTGGAAACAAAAAAGTCACCTGTTGTGCCACAGGTTCGAGTATGCCCTCAATGGTTTTGGTATGAAAGACAGGCATGGTTCAGCAGCGATAAAGTGTGTCGCAAACAGCTGCAGCGGCAGATGAGGTTGACGAGACTGATGGCGCTATTGGCCTTGGCTTTCGGGAGTAGAAACAGTAGCTCAGGTGGAACTAATTGTATACTGACGATCAACCAATCAGAGGTCAAGGTCCCATGGCTCCTTTTCCTCTTCCTCGTATCAAACTGCTCCGGATCTTACCACCGATGATCACTACCGGAGGTAGATGAATGACTGGGTGGATGGTCGGTTGGTGAAGACGCAGTATGCAGTAGTCGGAAACTCTCTCGTCGCAATATACCTTTCTGTCCTAAGCTTCTCCTCTCTTCTACTCTTTCTCCTCTTCCTTCTTTCCTTCTCTTCGTCCATCCCCCTATGTGTATCTTCCCAACCCCTGTCGTACTGACGTGATAAATCAATCCAACAATTCCAGATATCGTAGCTCCTCTCGCGTTGATCCTAGAGCCCCGATTGTACCTTAATCTAGCCGAACTTTTCTCCATCACCTGTTCCTAACAGAACAGACTGGACCGACCCGGCTAACCGGGTCGATCTCCACATCGCAGTCGCAATCAATCAGATCATTGCATCTCCGACAGGACTGATAAACCTTTTGTATTGTTTACAACAAATATATGCTGTATACTACAGTATTACAGTATAGTACAATTTGAGTACAGTGGTGCGAAGTAACGTGACAGTGTCACAGCACCACATATTAACACGGGAGGTCACGTCTGTTTATTTTAGTTTTGCTGTTTTATCCTCATCACTGGTGTTGACATTCCAGGCATGTTGAAAAACTGACTTCCAGTAGCGACTGATCCTTCTAAATCACTGCGACTGTCCCATATCATCTGCTCTGCTTCACCACTGCTCAACTAATAGGCTGAAGTAACGCATTCCATTCTAATTTATTTCGTGTAAATCTCCTTTTTTTTTTTTTTTATTGGAGATTCTCCAACCAGAAACTGTTCTTTTATGCATCCTTTCTTAACCTTCTTGTCAAAAGGGGCTTCTCTTGCTTTTAGTTGATGTCATGATATGCAAGGTCCATCTTTACAGTTTGTCCTTCATTTCCAGAATGCTGATCACTTCCGTACTTGTTGATTTTCTGAGGTCTCAGCACTGGTTTTTGAAGTTATGAAGTCCTTTTTCAGTTATCGAGAAATTTTTCTTATGACTCTTATTAATAATGTTAAAATACTGTGATTCCTTGACTAATCATTAATCATTATGGCCAGACTGCCTAATTTCCGATTTAGCTTAACTTCATATATGCAGTTCTGTATCGCGTATTGTTTATTATCATCGCTTTATAAATTTATTAGCAGCATGCGCGTATCCCAGCTCTTCGGAATCTACAGTGGAATTATGGATAACTTTCTCAGAGATCAATATTACATGTATATCGATTATTAGCTTTTTAATCCATTTATTAGCTTCTTCAATCCATTTTCCGACTGTATTTCAAATTGAACGTTTTGATAAACAAAAGTTCTTTGAAAAAATCTTTGATTTTTCAAGTTCTTTGAAAGATTTTATTATACGAGGATTTTAATTTACTTAACACGTTAAGCTAACACAAATACAACAGTTTGCTTTTTCTCATTATTGTAATAGATCCTGGAATTTTATTATAGTAGTTGGAAGATTCGTATAGGCTTTAGAACAATATTCTGAGTAGTTTCTAGAAAATTTTCTAGTTTCAAATGCATGCCATTACTGATGAAAGGAACAAGTTTATTACAGCTTGAAGGAAATGTGGTAGGTCTTAATGTCCATATTTTTTTATCTCTTGACTGTTTGTGAGGCAACATTTCAGTTTTCTTATTTCTTACACCAGCATTTCCGTCCACATTGTTACAGAATATACTGTAGACAGATTTCAACTTTGTGCGTTAAAGGGAATGGTTCAAACAACTTGCCACTGCATTTTTTACATTTGCTTTTCGATTTGGATATCGGGTTTGAAATATTCTTTTTACCACTTCTAACGGATTCAGCAATGATAAAATAGAGATATTGATTCTTGCGCTGTGGGATGAACCAAACTTTGAATTAAAGCGCCAAACTTCCAGCTTATGAGACTCCATGAAAGGGTTTGGTTGATATAGACATCGGGAGAGTAGCTGTAGAAGCTGGAAGAAGCTGAGGAGTGTGTAATAACTCACCTGCCGAATAAACTAGCCCTGAAAATGGATGGCGCTTGAAGGGGAGACTTACACCGTTCCATTAACTTGTAGAACTATTCCCTATTGGGAATTCGTTATTAAATTTAAAGATGCATAGAAGTATCCAAAAGAGCGATGAAAAATGATTGTGTTTTTAGCTGTGCAATTCTGACCTGTAATTATAAAGTAAAAATGAATAAGCAGTAGTAAAATTTATGGTACTATACCTTTACAAGAAACCAAAAGATCTTCATTTGGTAAATGTTGTTTCCATTTAAAAAGAAAAACCAGAGGCTGTTGCATTCTGTTTCTAATTTTTGAATTACTGATTTTTTTTTTTTTTTTTTTGCATAATCCCGAATGGAAAACCTTCCTTTCCACTCAGATGAAGAAAAATCTGTAATTAGAATTTGTTTTCAAAGATGAACCATTCAGATTTACTCTTGTTTTAATCCGAAGTACAAATCCATAGTATAATTCAAAAGTGTGTAAACACCTACCATCTTCATAATACTCCTTATTAAACATTTCACGATTAATAGATTAGTGACTCTCTCCTGATGTTGCGCATCATTCTTGAAGGATGAAAAATCAGAAAGAAATAAACCAAAAATTTAATAACTTCATAGTGTCAAACGTTCCTCAGTCAAAATTTTTTTTTTTTTAAATTTCTCTGCTACAGTCGAGACGAACTCCTTTTTTAAACATGACTATTACCTTCACTAAGTATAGGTAGATAATACAGTTGTGGTAAAAATTGCAAAAAGGCAAGTGCTTCCGAATGACATCGTTTGGAGAGCAGAATTAAGGTGAAACCATGTATTTCCTCCTGTAACGCAGGTTACAGATGGTATCTTGGAAACAGTCTTCTATATTTTGGTTGTGAACAACTCATTTTTTTAATTATATGATTTCTTCTGAATAACTGTTGGGATTTGAAATCCAAAGATCTCGTGATTTACCTACTTATCTATTTTACCGACTAACACACAAAGCGAATGAAGAAGCCTTGCCTCTAACTACACTTACATCTTCAAATTGAAAGCGAGATACGATTCTAGACGCTACGGCAAATCAAGCAGGGATACAAAAGCACTTCTACTGCTACCACAATGAAAATTTCTGTTGTGCTGGTGCTGGACTGAAGCATGAGACAACTCACTTATACTCCTCAAGTTTAATTGTTTTCATTCCGCGACCACATTGTGGAATAACAGTCGACAATTCGGAGCAGCGGTTTTTCTTTTGGCAAGCTGGAAGTCTCGTTGTTTTGTGATTTATGTCGATGTTACATGGCGATTAGATACAGTGTTTATCCATTTTGTAAGTATTTTTTCGCCTTTATTATTTGCAGTGCTTGACTGCTTTCACAACCATTTTATCATGGAAATAATTGTAGTATATTGCTAGTAGATAGTACATGAAGCAAAGACATGTCCAAACTTTTGTTATTCGTAGAACTTTCTCTGACATTTTAGTAGATACTCACTTGTCAGGGTAATGGTAACTTGCGGAACACGAAGTCTAATGTAACGGGCAACCTACCAGAAGAACCATAATCCCTTTCAGATTGACTGGAATAAGTATTTAGAAAAAAAATTTTCAGAAGTGTACGATAATCCATAGCCTAGACGGAAACTTGATTACATATCAAAGTTCTGTATTGGTTCTCCCCATACACTATACATCCGACCGTTTAGGTTTTAGTAATTGTCTTTCCTCGTGGTATCCCAAGATGCAATACTACATTGAAAATTTTTGTTGTTTCTCTAATGCAAATTCCTCCAGATAGTAAAATGTTTGGTGCAGAACTTCTATAAGCGGTTGTTTGAATCGAATTTGGTGAAAGAAAGTTATTTCGACTCGAATATGTCTTCATATGGTACGCGGTTGGTGTATTCTGGACATATTTCACGTCGGCACTTATCCAGTTTACCAGACACAGTCAGACCCCTTAAATTTATCAGTCGCGTAATTTCATACATTGATGATGTGACAGGTGCTACAGAAATTCACGAGGCTCACGCAGCCTTAAAACAGGTTTTTTCTTCTGGACATTGAAAATTCGACTTTCCTAGGATATTTCGTGGTTCCCCTCCATCACAATGTTGGATTAAGAACCGCTGCGATGTTGAAAACGTGTATGTTGGAGAGCAATAGGAAATATTTTCATCTAATGCATTCTGCTACTCATCTATATTTTTCTACAAATCGAGAAAAAGCAATTCTCAGTAAGTAAAGTCAGGGGCTGAGTAATGTCTAGACTAGTGGGTCGAGTCTAGGAATGATTTGGTATAAATTTATGAATCCTTTCCAGAAGAACTGCACCTCGTTTGATATGAATTCCTCGCTAGTTTTCTTCAGAAGAATGGATGACCGAATCTCCATAAAACCAAATTCATGTAATGTTAAAGGTCAAGCTCTGAATATAAATGCTGGATCTTGTTGACAATACTAAATTTGTTTCAGAATGAAAAAAAACTACAAGATGCTCAGGCTTTGCGACGTAAAAAACGTGATGAATTGGATGCACTGCAAATTCGAATGAAGCAGATACACAGCGAACTGGACAAATTTTCTCGTGGAGATGATAAGTGCGATTATCTTTTTATTAATTCTTTTTTTCCCAAAGTGTGTCCTAAGACTAAAAATGCTGTTATTCTTCGATTAAGTTTTCACAGTATTTTTCTTGCAGTTGAGTGAAGTTTATGTTTTTCATGAATTCCTCATTCTTCATGAACATTAAAAATCTGAGCCTAAACATTATTTCGCATTACAAAATTCGTTAGAACTATGGTCGACTAAGTCGATAGAAAGGATAGTTGGATAAGCGGTTGAACGTAGGCAATAGAGGAAAGTGTGCAAGAATTTCATTTGTTGGTTTGCTTTAGACTAACATTTTTAACAGGAATGGTTTTAGCATATATACATTTGTCAGTGTTTTACAGGTATCTGCATTTGCTGACTGAAGAACATGCAATCATAAAAAGTGAGCAGCTTTTAATCACCGATGTCAGGAAAGCGGATGAAGCTGAAAAAGCCGCATTTGATGAATTGTCAAGTACACTCCGGACTAGTCACGCGAAAGAGCAGGAGCAGTGAGTTTAAAATTTTCTGGCAAGGGACGATGCTGCTTATAATGCTGGATTTTCTATTTTGGTTATTGTGGATACGTCGATATAAGTAGATTATGCTCGTTCTTCAAATTATGCTTCTTAAATATCATGTTCACTTTAGTAACGTAACGTAGAAGCACTATTATTCTCCAGACATAATTTGTTTCAGGTCGGGTCGAGTAAAAACGTGGACAGTTATAGCTTCCACGCTTGGTGCATTATTTGGAATTATTAGCGCTTGGGTGGCAAATGAAGTTAGGATGCGTAAGATGAAAGAGCTTATACCGGACTCTGGATTGTTGACACCATTAGTAAAAAAGATGGCAGCATTGGTTGAGAAGCAGCAAAATGAGGTAAATGTAAATATTAACAATTATACGAGCTTCGGAAGTATTGAAGGATCATAATATGATTCTGAAGCAGGGCCTCGTCTTACATTTTCTGCTGCTGTATTTTTCGATGGTCTTAAAAACTTTTTGCCTTATCCATCCATCCACTCAAGACAAAGTCATAGTCGAAAGGACTTCCTCTTTGTTAAAGTTGTCTGATGTCCAAATCATATATTATTATCTTAGTCATATCCCTTTCTCCGCTTATGATTTCAGTAGAAGGATCTATAAATGTTTAATTACCCATAAATGTTGCCGTTGTGTTAGAACTGCATTTCATGCGAAAAGATATCCATTTAAATAACGGAAAGATTGCCAGAATAACTCCTTATATATTCTAAGTAGTAAAAATTGCAGGTAGCTACATTTATCATGGACGTTCGAGAAGCAATGAATGTAAAAGCCGCCGAAGAGGTAGCAGTTGTTACCCCAAAGAAAGGTATAGCTGATGATGTGCTGTCCGAAACGATTGTCAACCTTCTACAGGAACAAAATAAAGTTTTGACGAAGGAACTCGACGCAATAAAACGCCTTATTGCAATAGAGCTGAACTTGAAAGCGGAAATACCAAATGTGGTTTACATCGGTAATGATATGGAGGACCTCCTCAGTAAATCAGAGAAAAATATCGAATCCAAAATGAAGTTACAGACACTTGTTGAAGTAGTTTTTTTGTATACCCTCATAGCTGTATCGTTACCGCTGATCTACGCCTTCTTCAAAGGATCTTAAAGTTGGTGTATTGTTCTCGTTCTAAAACATGACATTAGGCATGTTATTCCTTTACGGGTATTCAAGAATAATTATTATTAACTAAAATCAACTTTATGCTTTTTTGCTGTCTGATATATGCACGTGCCTTCGGGCCCCTAGAATGCTTGATAGCGCTAGTGCGTGTATGTTCACTGCAGTATGCGTCTGTAGGTTTACAAATAAAACTATGCGCGCAGAATGTAATATGTTGCTAACACCACCCACTAATGCATTAAAACGTTTGTTTAATGAGGATATGTAGTACGTCCACAAATCCAGAATTATGACGACCAGTACTTTGCAGGAGGAATCCGTTTAAGTCGTCACAAAGTACGTATTTAATTACTATGCTCAGCACGAATCATTTACTTCATCGATAAAAAGTTAACATGAAAAAATTGGCAAAAATCTTGCAGTAAACCACAACTAGTAATCATCACCACGACTAACTACTTCCTTGCAAGTTGGACGCAACAAAATTGTATGCTCCCACTGGGCAGTATAACAACCTTTAACATCACACAGAGGAGGATACGCCTGCACAATACCTTTGTCGCACAAGTCTTTCAATGCCATCAAATATTTCGTCTCTCCCAAGCGATCCAACCACCTTCGGCAGAAGGCCAACGTCCGGAAATTTTTGTTGATCACGTTCAATAAATTTTTCGACCGAGCCAATCTGTAATTTTGAGAGGAAAAAGCATAAAATGTAAGTCCCATCATCAAAATCATATCTTGAACATTTGTCCCCCCTCCTCCTCCGACAAGATTTCCAAATACCGTTTTTCTTTCTAAATAAAAATCACATCAAATAGTTCTCGGGACGAGATCTAATCGTCAATTATAACAGCACTAAACAGATAGTCCACGAATGCCTACAGGTATCAGCAAAATATTTGGTACAAGCTGAAGGCTAATAATTTTCATGTCATCAAACCCTTCATATCGGGTTCTTTAAGTTTTCTTCTCCGTTACTGTTTACAGAAATTATAACAGTGGATATAAATGATCGTAAACCTTAGTGGGATGTGCTCAGAATGAAGGTCATAATCCTTCATGTAATGGCTGCACTCCATGTCATCATGAACATATCCTTTACCAGTACTACCGAATGTTTCAATGGCGTAAAATTCATTTTCTTCCATTCTGGTTTGTTCGCCTCCCTATAATCTACATATTTTTAGCACCAGTACTACAAAAAACGACTTCGGTGACAACATATACAAGTAGTAGAAAAGCTGTGTTGGGACTGATTACTGAAACTCACCTTTACAATGGGCACCGTTTTACCAGCATGAATGCGATACGGTCCTATTGAATGCCCATTCAGATTTCTAATAGGCTTCACGACATAAGTTCTGCCATCCAATTCGACCTAATTGAATACCACTTGGGACAATTAATAATAACAACTGTCAATGATAATAAAGCAATTGACAATAATCAAATCAACAAATAAACAAATTAAATAAGCCTAATAGCTTACCCAAAGTATTGTTCAAATACCGGCTTACCACTAAATTATAGAAATGCTGGATAGGATTCCTTCTATAAGCAATATTATAAGCAATAGCAGCAATAACCAGAACGAAGTTACCTCGTGACTACTCATAACTTCTTCAATCGTCTCTCCGATATCACACAGACGGACATCAATACCTGCTTCTCGTATTCCTGCATTGGTAGCTTCATGTACTGCACTCACTAAATCATCGAATTTCGGGTCGAAATGAATTGTGAATGCACAGTCGATAAGGCGTCCATTGACATGAACACCAAAATCAATTTTACAAACATCACCTTCCTGTAAAGAAAATAACAGTTCACTCACCATTCAAGATGATTTATGAGCAGAAATTTTAGAAGACAAACTTGCAAAACTGTAGCATCTCCAGCGTTTGGCGTGTAATGAGCAGCACAGTTGTTTAACGAACACCCTGTTGGGAAAGCAAGTCCAGCTTTCAGTCCATTTTCATTGATCATTCGACGTGAATGTGCTTCTAGACGCTCGCTGAAATTTCTTTTGTTACAGAAGTGTAATAACGGAAATATTAAACAGACTCTAACTGATGTTAAGAGCAACATAATGACATTAGAAAAATTTGCTAGTTCTGTCAAAAAAAACAAAAAATGAAATTTAAAGCTAACACTACCAGATCTCAATCATTGTCATTCCAGGCTTGATCCATGACTTTGCATATTTCCGTGTTTGTCTGTGCGCTTCTGCAGCACGACGAAAATCTTTGTACGTCTCCTCATATGAAGCATCCAAACTCTGTAAGTGTACTTCATCAAAAATGAATATCAGACAAATTACTTCGGAAATTTTTTGGAACAAAATATTTTGCATAACTTTTCATTTGTTATCCGATTAATAGCAGTACGACCATCTCCCTTAGCTATATGTTCACATATTTCTCCAACGGGAAAATTCCCATTGGGAGACTGTTTGTTAACAGGAACCAAATCTTTCATGAAACAAAATATTTTACATACCTTTTTTTCTTCATTTGTCATCCGATTAACAGCAGTACGGTCATCTCCCTTAGCTATATATTCACATATTTCTCCAACAGGGAAATTTCCGTCGGGAAACTGTTCGTCAACAGGAACCAAATCTTTCACCTCTTCTTCAAATTGTTCAGCAAGTGGCTTTGTCTGTGAAGGTGGTGGTTTGTCATTTGCTCCCTGTCCTGCAGAATTAAAATTTTATATGAAACTGAACTTCGCCAAACACCGAACTCTGTAATTGGGAAACCAACAGATATATTGGAGAGAACACAGAATTTTAAAATAGAGCCCTCCACATTCCTACATTTCAACTTATGAAAACTGGAAACGATCAAAAAATGATTTTTTTTCGTGGATTTTTTCAGCACACAATGTTAGCACTAGTATTTCATTCTTTAACCGTGAGAATAGTTTATGCACCTTTCCCAGTTTTCTTTGATGACTTTGCTGCGGCCGCAACTGCCTTCTTACGAGTTTCTAATTCAACTTCCATCAATATCGCATCCAAATCATCGAGACCGCTGGTTCCTGTAAGTAAATGATAAACAGTGATAACTTGATAAGCTCTTCTCATTTGGTCACCTGTTCATAGTTTGGTGCAAAAAGCACAACAAGGCCAAGAACGATCAAATATCTAAAAATCTTCAAGCATGTAGATAAACCCAGACGGTGCGATCCAGATAAATGAGTAACCTGGGCGTATGTGAAGTACCCGAAGTTGTTCAACTTAAGAAATAAACAAAACAGAAACTGCGATTCACCACAGCGTTTCACCAACTTAGAAGATATATACTTGAAATGAACTAGAGGATTCGTATTCTCTGTCTCAGGTAAAGATCTAAGTTAAATAAAGCAAAAAGTTGAGTTAAAACAAATTGCTATTCATGAATATTACTGCTAATAATTCCGAGCAAACCTTTGTTTCTGGGATTTTTCTTCTTCTGAACATTCATTGTGATATCCCGTTCGACTTACCAGGGCTAAAACACAGCACCTCACGAAAAATATCAAAATATAATGAAAACAAAAACGGATGTTTCCGCATGTGAAGATATAGAAAGGAAATATCCACAGTTTCATTGCTTAAAAATGACAAAAGAAATAAACAGCAGAAGCCGGCCACAGATGTAACAATAAACACTACTTTCCGAGTTAATTGTGCCCTTTGGTAAGGATGAAAATAAAAATTTTAGAGAAATAGAGTGAATGCGAAGCTTATGCCAATCAAAAATGACATTACGAACGGCGTTTGGGTCATGATAGGTTATAAGAACCTCTTGATACTAAAGCAAGGAGTATTCCAAAGTATGAAGGCACGACCGATATCTGTTCGAAGAGAATATATAATATAATTCTCCCTCTTCAGATTTGAGTGCTTTAATTTAAGGCGTAAAATACGCGACATGGACCTCTTATTCCATTTCTGACTTTCCACTCTTCGTCAATTGCAAAAGCAAATCCACCTCAATTCTCAGTCGAACTACCACTGCAACCAAGCTTTGCTGAGTCACGCTATACAGCTACGCCTGAAGTGTGAAAGACAGGATTTTTCATTCAGCATAGCCCTCTCTCTGCAACCCCATGTAAGAAAAACACTGGCAGGGAGCATGTGTCGACCGTTATTTCCTGTTGGTATCTGCATTCCACCGAAAATTTGAGATTCAAAATTAATTTGTGATAAGTGATTCGTCCGTAAATGTTTACAAAATAAAATAGGAATACATCGTCAAACAGATTGAGTGTCTTTCCGTTTCTGACTACCACTTGAGCGACTCCCCGAAGCTAGAGTTAGATCCCCAAATATCTCCATCAGCATTATTTGGTACGCCCTTTCTCTTCCCACTACTCCACTGAGGTCATAGATCACTTTTGAGATCGGAAAGTCGGTACCTTCCATCAAGTCGTGGTTATATGTGACATATCCCACGAATTGACGAAATAGGAACCCAGCTAAGTTTGAATTATAGTGTCTATATCTAATATAAATAGGTCAAGAAATACGGTAGGCACTAGGTACGTACCGTCGGAAATTATTGTTCAGATTCGGTTGCAGAATGCTACGATCTTTTTCTTTGCACAGTATTATGTAGCGATAACATACTGGTAACAGTAACCAACCGGAAACCACTGTAAGCAGAAGAATGTTTTTACATCCTAGGATCTTACCAATGACTGAATACCACCGCAAAATTCTTCACTCAAGAAAATGGATTCCAAGAGAGGCAAAAGTCAACTCCATCCCTTTAAAAGTTAGCTGCTCCGGTTTTGGAATATACCTCGCCTCCAAACAAAACTTTTTACTGACACATCCTTCCTATTCACACTTAATTTATCTGAATATAGTGGAATTCAGGACAATAGAAATACCCAAGATGACCCCTAAGTCATACTCTCTAAAAATTACAACACTTCAGGAAGACATTCGCTGGAACATACAATAGGATCTACTTACCATTATTATATTTCGCGAATATATAAAGAATTCTTAACTTGCGTATATGCAGTGTTTTAAAATGCCATTGAAATAACATCAGCAAGAAAGTTACTCATCTATTTGACAGCAAATGTACATGAATACAGATATCGAATTCGAGTGCGTTTGGTATGACCGTTTTTATCTCTATAAAATGAAACACTCCATATCACGGCAAATTTACAAAATGCGATCCAAAAATGAAATGGAACATAAACAAACAATTCTATAGCAAGAAATTCGTAAACAGAATATGAAATCAACCCAACAGTTAAAAAAAAGCGAAGATAATATCCCTCTACTTTAAGTTATTCCCTCTACCTTACCATTAAATGTAATCAGTGATTAAATAAGCTATAATGTCGTACAGATTGGAATCGTGTACGTGCTGCATATATGAACACTTTCGATAACTATCGACTAAAACTGGATGGGAATACCCTAAAGACCGAAAAAAAAAAAGAAAACCAGCGGCAAGTAGAAACATGGTAAATGGAAGCATATCTATCTCTGCAAAACGACTTAAAATGTAGAATCAAGACGAACAAAAATAATCTACAAACGTATCTAATTTGCCACCACTTTATATTTTCGTGTCTTATTTCATAATACAGAACACATGCTTAAAATTGCCGAATACCGGCGAAAAAAAAAAGTGATAGTAGGATTTAAGAATTATTATTATAGGGAGACAACATTCTGGTTAAATGGAAATAAGGTAATAACAGCAGTGTACAGTTTCAGGTGCGAATTTAACCCAAGACGATTATCAGCATACATATCATGCATTAATACACCTTCCATTTTTCAAAAAGTACTGCTTCCACTGCTGACTCTGATCTGATCTGAATCCATGCACACAAATATTTACCACGAGAATTTTGGTCAGCTGACGAGTTCAGAAACCTTCATCCCAACCAGAAAATTCGTCAGGAGGTACATCTTGCTCTGGCGGGTAACTGTCAAAGTTCGTTACATCCGATGGACTAGTCACCTTTGGCACGATTGGTGCTTTCAGCGTTCTCGACCTCAGGCCTTCCCAGTCGAAACCCATAAACCACCTAAAAAAACATTCACATGTCCTGTTTGGAATCACGAAAATATCAATTATTTTCTTCTGAGGCGTTGATAAAGAATTTCACTTTTCTAGGAAGCAGTCAACCAGAGTTACAAGTACTAGAACAAGAAAAGAGTTAAACATTTCCACAAAATTTATTATTACAACTTATCTCACTTTTATAATCCGAAAGAAATTTCACTGATCACAGCACTTGGGTTACAGAAAAATGCAAACCTATGTTTACGGATGTCACCAACACCTCCACTACCACAACCAAGACGTTCACCAGGATTGTCTTTGCAGAGTTTCTTAACAAGTGCTGTAGCTGTTTTTCCAATCCGTCGATTTGGTATCTCCAAGGCATCCACGCCTTTTAATATTAATGTGTATGTTTTCATAGGATCTGCTGCCTAAAAGAACTAGCAGTACATGGTAAGAGTATATCATTTCGGGTCTCAAATTTTAAGAATGAATTTCCTATTCTGATGTAAACGTTTGCACTATTTGATTTGCTCAATATAAAATTAAAACCTTGGTCTTCTCAAGAATAAACTGCACCTGAAATGGTGGACGACCAAGCATTAATTCACAAATATAAATTCCCAATGCCCAGTAATCAGCTGCCTGATCATGACCTTTATTGAGAATAATTTCGGGTGAAACATATTCAGGTGTGCCACAAAAAGTCCAAGTTTTACGTCCACTTGCTAACTTCTTTGCGAAACCGAAATCGACCTGTATAAAATAGTGCCTATACCAACCAACAATTCCTGTTAGTAAAAAAAAGAAAAAGGAAAAGTAACCAATAAAATATGTTATGCATAATACATAGGACGCTAACAAGCTTGAGGTATCCTGTCTGGCTTAGTAAACAGTTTTCTGGCTTCAAATCACGGTACACTATGTTTTTTCTGTGCAGATATTCAAGCGCTTCCAAAACACAGGCAACGTAAAATCGAGCGGTGTAATCATCGAAATGTCCTCTATCTCGAAGCGTAGTCCACAACTCACCGCCCAAACAGACCTCCATCAACATATAAACGTACTTTGCATCACGGAATGTTGTATATAACCTGAAAAACAAATGAGGGAAGAATTTCAAGATTAGTGAATCATCGTATCGGATTACGATCCATACAATGAGAAAATGAAATAATTAAATTTGCAAGTTGACTGCAGACATTAAAATGACCCAGTAATATGTCTTCTGAATTACCTAACAATCCAGTCTGAACGAGTTTCCATCATAATATTTCGCTCAGCAAAAATATGCTCTTGCTGCCTTGTATCTACAATATGCTTCTTTTTCAGTGCTTTCAGCGCAAAAGTCCGCATTTTATCACCGCTGATACACACCTGGATATTTTTTCCCATTACAACTCAAATTAATTTAGTGATCTATCATGAAATGAACTTAAATGCCGTAAAGCACGAAAAGTTGAATGACCAGGTAATGTGACGGTCTGACGAGACGTTATTCTCTGCCTCTTATGGACCGCTTGAGCAAAGAAACCAAACTACTAACATGACAAAGACAAACATTAGTGTTAAGTTTCTCTCAAGTGGCAACACGTTAAAATATGCAAGTTAGATTTCATTACTCACCGGAACTTATTATATATTCTTTCAATGAAGGACAATGAAGACATTCAAAAATTTTGTTATCTAAAATACTGACCAATTCAACCCGACCAAAACCACCAACACCAAGTGTAGCAATTCTTCTCAGATTCCTTAGCTGCAAATCTGTAAATTCCTTCTCCTGAGCAGTCTTTCTTGGTGATGGTGGCTCAGGTACAACACTGAAATAAATTGCTTTTATGATCTCATATCTTTATGATTTCCAAGCAAAAGTCAAAGTATTCATTGAAATATTTACTAACACAGTGGCTCTCCTCTGTGAATCCCCGTAGTCTCGATTTAAGGCTTCAAGATCACCAATTAATTTTGTAAATGATTCTCTATCTAGTGTCAGGACTTCTACACCTGGATTGATTGCGATGACGCTTGCTGTCCTTACCTGCAAAAACCCATATCAAATAAAAAAGTGCGGCAAAAGTAAACGAATTAAAAAATACTGAATACCATACCTCTTCACCAAGAAGAGCCTTTTCGCCAAAGAAGTCACCTTGCTTCAAAACACGTATTTCCCGAGGTTCCGGTTCGTCTTCAATCTGCTGCGTAACACGAACTTGACCATTCGTAAGAATAAAAAATGTGTCACCCTTAAAGAAAACCAAATTAGAATGTTATAAACATCACAGTGCCCACAAAATCCTCTAGAGTGATTTTACGAAGTAATGAATGAATGCATCTGGAATAACAAACCTTCTCCCCTTCTCGAATAATGTAATTTCCACCGGAGTAATAATCCTGATCCAAAACATCAGCAATTTTTGATATTCGATCTTCCGACAGATTTTCGAATAACGACACCTGCAATAGTGAATCAAAAGAGGACATAATACAGGCACTGACCTTTTAATATATATTAACTGGAACACTTAAGCTCAAGTCACTGAATTAGATTTTACTTGTAATGCTACTCTGCTTTTGAAATTAATAAGCATAAACAAACTTTGCTAAGGAATGCCATTAACTGTGCATGTCTCTCCATACCCAAACGCATAGTAATCATTTGGAAGACAGAACGATCCAATACCCATAACTGAACATCCGATAATGCTTGCACAGATGCTGTTCTGAAACACCTCTCAAGTAAATCTTTAGCTCAAAGAAAACTCATGAAATATGCTGCATCCAAAAGAGTTCTCAGACCAGAAGAAAAACTGAGCTATTGAGAAACTACTATGTTTCAAAACCCTTACAGAGAATATACTAGAATCTGCAAGAAGGCAGATCTCCGACAGGAACTACGAAAACCCAAGGCAATCTGAAACGGCTTACCTAACACAGTTATAAAGAATGGCGAGTTCACCCATAACAACTCCAGCGCCCAATTTCCCCAACACAGCACCTTCACGTGATACCTGAAGCTGTCCTTCTGAAATGGCATTTCAGAGTAGTAATCAGAAAGAGAGTTTCTTTGTGTCTACCTTATCTTCATTTAATAAATATCATAAGTATAGATTTTACTGCCAGTGATCCCGACAAAGAAAAATGCTACTCGGTTTAAAAAAATAATAAAAGAAAAAAAACTGGAACTAAACCTGCAACAACAAATAGTCGGTCACCAGGCTCACCCTCCTGTATGACCCATTGCCCTGCACGAGCACGCATTTCATACATGCATTCTACCAGTTCGATAACTTGTTCCTTGGCAAGCTGTCGAAGGAAATCATTTTTCTGAACCGCATCCCGAATAAGCTGCTTTGAGCTAAATTAAAATCTTATGAAGTACAACCGTAGCGTTCCAGTAAGCGAAACTTCTGCTTCATCAGTGCTATCCAAAATAACCAACTTAAAAACAGAATCATCACTTTTTGTCCTAATATTTCGGCTAATCAATAAAATCAGTTATACACTTTTCTTTTACCGGTTTCACTGTTCATACGGTGATTTCTTGTCTCACCATAATAGGTCATACAAGTTAATCGTTATTTCTGAATTACAACTGTCAACGATGACAATTTTATGTGGTCTAGCGCTATGTTTTTAATCACATAGTTCCATCACAAATTAATTTTCATATTTGAAGCTTTGCTTTCTCGTAGTTCATACAAAAATCTGTGGAACACTTAAAGTTAACTTTCGCAGTTACTCAAATCAGAAAATATTTCTGTGCTCCACAAAAGTAATCAAATATAAAATGAGCGCGTGCTGACTGCAACGAACCCTGCAGATTTCGGATGATGCTGCAAGGTAGCTTTCTGCGTATCCAAGTTAGCTGGCTCTGCAGATACCGCCATTTTCTTGGAACGAACACCATCATCGGCAGTCGGTAAAACCGCTTTCTGCTGTAGCTCCGTTCGCAACTCCTCAGTACCCCACGAAGCCTGTAATAAACTCATTATGTTCAAAGAAAAAAAAAAAAAAAGAAAAAACTTAAGACAAGTCGTTATACAAGGATATTTTGATCATTTTTATACGGGCAGACAAACCTTTTGAGCATTGCTCATTGCTGCAACGGATTGTGCTTTTTGATCAAGCACAGAACGAAGTTTATCACATTCAGTCTAAAAATAATCAAACATCCATCAGTTGGAAAAAAAGCAAACTTGAGCCACTATGATTTTAAATAATTTGATCCTTTACACCAAATTTCCACAAATGGCAGATTCAAAGAATTATTTACGAAATTTACAACCTTCTTTACAGGTTTAAAAAATTAATCCACCTTTCAGCAACTAAACATACCTGCAGTGTTCTAACTTCTTTTTCTAATTCGTTTATCCTCTTCAACTGTGTTTCTACAGTACTTTGTTGCTGTCGGATTTGCCGCTCCTTTTTTTCAATAGTTTCCTCCAATTGAGGAATAAGCTTCTGAATTTCGTTGGCATCATACGTCCTTGTGCCTACTTGTACCTGAAAAATAAAATAATAAAATGACTTGATTTCTTACTTGGTTTCACCCCGTTTATTTCACTTTGCTACTACAAAAGAGAAAAAGATGCAAACGTCCCAATCATATTTTAGATACAATAATTTATCAAGCTTGAGATAGCCTCGGTATTATGACAAAAAAATTTAAAAATTATAGCAGAACAGATAAGCAACTGCAGCCACTGCTGTGCTAATTACATAAATCTTAAAGTACCGCTTCCTAGAGATGAGAAATCAACAAAGAAATCGAGAACCATCATAGTACACTGATCATTCCCAAGTTATTTTTCTGATTACCTCACATGTTTTGTTGGTAATAAATGATGAATATCAATGCGAAAAAACCCTAACAGTATCGCCTTTCTTTAACTACTTTCTTCCACCTGTTCACACAATTATTTTCCTCATTAATCACTCATCCTGATAATCAAAACCCAAGCTTAATTCAAGCAATTTAACGATCTGATAAGAAAAATACTATACTGCTTATGAAAACTGAAGAGTTCACAAAACTTCACCCAACCAACAAATCAAAGATAAAATTTTCTTTGGCCGCGCGTCTAGCTTGTTTGATCTCCACAGTTTAGTCGATGTGAATTAGTTCACTGACAGATTGCTTAAAGTTAAAAGTTATTAAAAGCCGTACAAAGCAACAATATTATCATTTATCATCAGTCATCGATTACCGGTTAGACATTAAACAAATAAAACAAATGGGCACGTATCCCCACGCTCAAAAAAGTCTGTTGTAGCGTGTATTCTAGCATTCTATAATTATAAGGTAACGTAATTGTTCATGCCATCTCTTGCAAAATAACTAGACCAACCAATTTCTTGGATTTTATTTTGTCGAAGCTCGATTTCATCAGTAAGAGTTAAAGAAAAAGGCCAATAATACGAATCCTGCATGTCACACATATTCTATAGTTAAGAATTATTAAAAAAACGAATGGTGAGTGATGAATCAAACTTAGATATATATTTGTGCACGGCATGTGTTGAAATTTATCGTTGTTGAGACTGGAAAAAAAGAAAAAAGATAAAAGCAATTATTCGTCTAACATCTGCAGCGTGTTAGCAGGTAAGGAATTTTAAATATCAATAATTACGAGACATAGACACACAAATCCAAAAAAGCGACTTTTTTTTTAATTTTGCCATCAACGATGCATGCTACAGAGGAAGCAACCTACACTACCACGCTATTATCAATTTTCTGAATTGTTAAGTGAAATACACTTGTTCACACAACATTTCATAAACGTTCTACTGACAATGAGA
This sequence comes from Setaria equina, assembly GCA_003012265.1. Classification (NCBI taxonomy): domain Eukaryota; kingdom Metazoa; phylum Nematoda; class Chromadorea; order Rhabditida; family Setariidae; genus Setaria; species Setaria equina. Next base: position 89,224 of record PQVD01000512.1, on the reverse strand, counting down.
ATGATGTTTTGTCTTGCAATGCTGCACGTTAAATTAATTCAACTGAAACTTATGGCATGCAATGAGAGCAAGTGAAGCGGACCGTGTGAAAAAGTAATTGAGCACCTGAACAAATGGAGCCGAATGTTGTAGCATAGTAAGAAGACGAATTACACAGTAGTAACGATTAAGCGGCAATGGAAGAATTCGATTAAAGCAGAGCCGGAAACGGAAGTAGATCTTTGTCCCGGATCACGCTAATGGCACAAGTACACGCTGCAAGCGACCCAGCAGCGCATCACAAATGCAAGCCAGCTTGAGAAACGCTCACAAACCACAACAGTAAAACAGGAACGTTTCTGCGAAATGATTGCAGCAGCAGCAAACCAGCAAGAAACTAGCTGAATGCAGCGTTTCGAAGCTTCCAGCGATGATGAGAGCACGCCAGTTTCTCCCTTTCCCATCTCACTACACTCACAACATACACACACACATACATACATACACACATACACACACACACACACAGATATATACACACACACACATACACACACACAAACACGCACACACACATACATACACAAACAGATATGCACCTTCAAGTATACTCATTTCGGGATGGCAGTTTAGCCAAGCCAAGCTAGTCACACTATTCCATGGGCAGTGGGTCACAGGAAACAGAATGCCTGTTTGCGTAGAGGGTGGAGAGGATAAAATGAAATTTGGAAGAATGCACAGCATCGTTTACAATGAAACATTCTGTCATCATACATCAGTGTCATTCAGATAAGCATTGCTACACTGATAGAAGCAGCTTCTTCCTAACCTTTAATTTACTCTTTCTGTACTCAAACAGTCCTCCCAAAAATATCTCAGTACAGTACGGTAAACTCCACAGCACTCCACAATACATGTAAGTTATAAATTACTGCTACCTAATGAAATACAATTAACATACTTTAACCAAGTTCTGTTCTTTTTTGCTACGAAAGTGCACAGATAAATTGATACTCGCGGATATGAAGGATAAGGAATTTGCTAAGTTGATTTTGATTTTTGTTGACTGAAAATCACAGCATAAAAGATACAATGATGTAGCATAATGACCTCACGGATTACTAAAAATTTTCATATGACCAACTAATATTAGAAGCAAGGAAAAATTTGCTGATAACCGCAATACTTCAGGGGGAAAAAATAAAAGATGGCGATTTCAGATGACTTAAAATAGGGAAATGGGTAGATACGATTATATTAGATAATCTACTAAAATAATAATAATTTTCAACCTGATTTAAAAAATATGTTGGAATCGAAACTAGAAAGTAGTGGGTACATGCAACGATACTTCAGCTATATAATGATAATCTGACCGGAAAAACTGAATTTTAAATTGTGAACGCATCTTCCCTTTGGACACGAGTGAGATGAGTGAATAAAATATTTTCAACATTGAGAAGTGGCCTGCAGGGAGAGAAATACCGAAGTATACAAACAAAAAAAGTTTATTTCAATTAGCTAATTGGAAGTCGTTCTCAGTCTCAGTTTCATTTCCACTAATTAAAAAACCATTGTACATCAGGGCAATGGTTTTTGGACGTTTCACTTTTCAATCAGTGAAAAGACAGAATACGACTCTTTACAAAGTACGTTCGATCCATTAAATGCAGAATGGGACAGGAAAGATGTCAAAGTCAAGGAAGGATGGGCCGCACGTTTTTAGTGGCCCTTATTCCGCAGTGTGCTTGTTAGATAGTTCAGCCTGGCCACAAAGTGCTTAAAAACAAAACTGCTTGTTGAAGAATTTCTGTTGAGTAAAAAAAAATCGAAAAAAAAAGTACATCACAAAAAAAAAGAACTCAATAACATAACGTGGGAGATTCTGTTGCTAATAACAATTCCTGCAAACATTAATTAAGGAAGACCGTAATATCAAGCTCCTCAATAACAAGAAAGTTGGCCGGTGATTTATGGCAAAATGAAAACAATGTATTTCCTCATTATATCATCTGTTCAAATAGAATAATAAATGCGTCAAAATACTTTTTTTTTTGCCATTTTATAGAAAGACCCAGAAGATGCAAAATTCTACAGAAAAAGGAAACCTAAAGAATCAACTTTCAAGGTAGTGTTCACTAGAGGTGGAAGACATAGAAGCATGCTAAATTATTGTTATTAATTGAAATGCTAAAAAAAATTTCCAAATTCAGAAACACGGATAGAACCGACAGAAAGAAACGAAGTTCTGCAACGGAAAATGATATGGGACCTTTATTTAGACAATGCTGAGTCTAAAAAGCTAGTACGAAAATCCATGCTTTTTTTTTTTTTTTTTTTTATTTGTTCTAAAATCAAAAGATCCGTTGCCTCACAGAAACTAAGAAAGAAATCACCAGCTAAAAAAAAGAGAATAGAAATTAGTTAACCGTAAAAGAAATGCAAAAGATGACAGCCGTGGGAGTAGTTTCTAAAATTATGTACCAACTTGAATTAATCTTACAGCATTGTTTTACCGAACAAAATATATTTTTGAAGGGCAGACTTTCTTCCAACACAATGCGCCAAATAAAATGTGTTGCATGAAATTCTCAAAGTGTTTGTTAAGAGCAGTACCATATTGTTCTAATACCACGAATTCATGTAATTTGAGATCACACATTGTTGGCTGTATACAGCAAAAATTGACTTAAGTTTCCTTGAATCAGATTCGCATAAAGTGTGGTACATTATTCGTATGCTCACTTCCAAGCCTCCTTACCTTTTGACTACATTTAGAATACAGTACAGAAAATCTGGCATAAAATGGTAAGAAAAGCAATGATTTACCGAATAAAAAGGTAAAATCTTTATTCCACCCAATTATACATACAGAAAGAATCGGCGTGAAAACAAAGTATTTACCTGAGCTGGTGGTATTTGTAAGTCCGATGGTTTACGTAGCTTTGAGAAAAAGCTTCGAATCCCAGTGCCACCAGATGTGGGCCTTGCAGCCGCCGAGTTGCTCATCTGCAAGATGAATGGTCGTACCTGAACCAAAAAAAAGAAAAAAAGAAATAGAAAAAAAAAAAAAAAAAAAAAAAAAAAAAAAAAAAAAAAAAAAAAAAAAAAAAAAGAGAAAACACAAATAGCATGCAAACGACAGGAATTTTGCTTTAACGAAAAGTACCATACATTATTACAATGATCACCGAATCAATATATGTTTGCATATAACAAAATGAAAAAGTCAGTAAACTTCAGTGCTACGATTTAAGATTTGCATCATACCAGGCATTTAGGATTTACTTTTCGCCACAAGCCACTTCCAAAAATCCAATCTAATCTTCCTTTTGTTATTCTCTTTAGAATAAGAAAGGGAAAGGATCGGCATCAATGTTTTTGTTACAGCATAAATAATGAGCACTATACGCAGATGGACTCAACTAACAGCAAATCAGCTTCCATTTTGCAACCTTTCGAAGATCTTTTTCTTCCGTTCTAATGGCAAGTCTGTGCAGTAATAAAAATCCCCAACATCAGATGCGTTGCTGCCTTTGTAAAATGATATAATTCGAACTGCACTACCAATATATATATATATATATATATATATATAAACACATAGTAACACAGATTGTATAACAATATATACATATACATTGGACAACTGAGATAGTTAGAAGAAAAATGTGTGATAGTGACTCAATTAGACTGACCACCAGGTACTACCCACAACTTGACCGCTTCTTCTGCAAATACTGTACTTCAAATACTGATTTAAAAGAAATCAATCCTTTTCTTCTACCAGCAAAACTTATTTGTATAAGTCTCACAAGAAATAAATGAAATTCCCCAGTGACTGAAAAAACATCAGCAGTTACGAGTGACTTCGCGAGGAGGTACAGTTAATGTTTTTTGGTCCGATTATGTTATTGTAATGAATGCGATAAGTAATATACTCAATTCAATAATAACTACCAAAAGGAATCCAGGACAAGTCAACTCATACCTTCAAAATACAAACAACCGAGGAGAGTGACAAGTCAGTCGTGTTCCTACATCAAGTAGATGAGATTTGGCACCTACTAGTAATAAACCAAGAAGTTCTTAAAATCCTGCTGTTATCATTCACCAACTCCTATTGACGCCAAATACAGTACTGCTACAGCATCATCGGAAGCATATAAATGCATCGGCAGAGAGCTTCCAGAAATCGACTTCGATATATTGAAGGTAAAATAATACATACAGCTCCAGACCTAACAAATTATGAAAGTCCCATTTGGCAAAGATAGTGCACAGACCCACAACTCAACCAAGGAAGAGAATTTTACTGGACTTTCCTAACAACTTTTATGAATAAACAATCAGTACCACTACCGCAGAATTTCTTCATAAGATTTGTATCTCAGAGTAACTGAGTATAACTGACCAATTAAGCATCATTAGTCTGAAAAATCCATGTACTAGATCCTAACAAAGCGTAATAAGCAAGATACCGCATCTATTTCACATATATTGTAAAAATTGTTTTAAAATTCTAACAAGAATCATGTCTACTTTTTCGCTACCAAAGCGTACGACTCATTGCAGCACTTCATGCTAAGTACCAATGATCATCTACCCTTGTGAAATTTGGAAAACAACACGATGGCCCTATAGCAGCTTCTCTCCTTCTTTTCGCTTCCAAGAAAGTAATCGATGCGGAGAAAATTTTTGCGGATTATAGCGCCAATCCACAAAAATACACAGTCCAAGTACAAAGTAAAGAAAAAAAAAAAAACGTTAGCCGATCTGAAAACTCACTCTGCACTTGCTTCCTTCTGTTCACATTAATATAAGGAGTACAAGAACTTTTCGCAATAAAAGCCCTGAAATAAAAGATATCCAAACAGGCGACAACTAAAGACCAGCAGTCATTCAAGAAACAAAGCATGTAAAAAAATTTACTTCGGAATTCAAAAAAAAAAAAAAAAAAAAAGTGGTAGTAATAATTTCCATAAGCTTGTGATCACATTTTCAAAGACATCCCAACGTTGAACTTTAATGCCAGAGAACTTCTCATTGAAATGAAGTCATCAACAACAATTGCAGCCTAGAATACATCCATATAATCAGTGAGAAAATGAAGGATTTGATTGCAGAAAATTTGAGGCACTCTAAATAACACACCTATTACTTGAAGTTTTTAAGAATGTTGATTGATTGCAACCGATACAATTAATACAGATTAAAATCTTAAGATATCAGCAATCTAAAATTTATTTAAAAGTGTGTTCGAAATCTGTGGATTTTACTTCTGCTGAAACTGTAATTTTGAAGGTAAAAACAGATTTTACTACAATAAATATTCACAACAGAAAATTTTTATGACAAGTAATTTAAAGCAAAATCTTGAAAAATTTATGACGATTATGCTCGAATGAAATACTGGGAAAGGGTAAGTTATAAAAAATTCATAACTAACTCTTATCTTCATTTTACACTTCTTCCTATGCTGCTTAATCGTAACATTTCGATGAAACCATCAAAAGCTTCGATTTCTTCTTTATTTCTGTTCCTTAGCAAACATCGCATACCTACAATGCGTAAGCTTTTGAAATCTCAATATACACCGATAAATCAAATTTGTTTCTAAAAAACACCGTGTCATGAACTCTCCACTTACGCATGAAGGGAATGGGCAACGTAATGTTTAAGACCTAGTCACTAGGCCAATTTTAAGAAACATTTCGAATGACGGTTAATGAAAAATAAACCTAGTCTTAGGTACTCAATTAACCACATTTAACCGACCGAAGAATAAAGACCAAAGACCTGTCTGTTAATCAAGAAATGCAGTATATGGTATTCTATGATATATAATTTCCAGCATCGGGTCAGCCATTGAAGAATTTCAAATTTGTACCGCTTTTCTAATTTAACCAGTATGATTTTAAAAAAAGAAGGAAGAAACAGATTTTTGTGAAATCGTAAAGAGTATTTTGAAGAAAATTTTGAGTTACATGTACTTCTGTTATAACCAATTTACAACTTCTATGTTCAGAACGAAATTTGCAATTTTCTGGAAATTCCTGCTCTCACAGATTTCTCATCCGTATTGGCTTTACCCGATTCATCCAAATGCTGTGTAAGACAATTGTTTCACTGCAACTCTTTGTTACTAGTCTCTAGTTTTTTGAAAATTCCACCTCACTTTCAGCTTACTCCAACAAAATCTATAAAGTTCTAGCAGCACAATACTATCTCGCCTAAATTTTTACTACAATGATCTTGGCAGGAAAAAGTTAGAGCTTTGTTCATGAAATGTAACCACAATGTTTACCCTAATCCTGACCCATAAAAGAGAACACGGGTTGGGTCAAAGGGAAAATGAGAAATCAGTAATGTTAGACACTTCAATAAAAAAAAAAAAGAAAGAACGAAAATTGCTAACGACGACAGCAGGAGAAATACATTCATCACGACGTACACATTCTAATACATGAAATAGAAAAAAATAAAAAAAATAAAATGAAAATATACCATCAGAAGCACTTTCAACTTCAAAACCTTTATAAAGATGTGCCTTTTTAGTTTTGTTTGCGAATGTCGAAAATCAATGTACAGAACAAAAAGTAGCTGAGAAGTTCTTAAAATGAGGAGTAGCTCACACCGAAAGAGATGAGCAAAAACATACATTGGGAACCAGTGCTTAGGGGCTAAAAATTTGTACAGCAGGAAAGAAGAAAAAGGTTATGCATAATTTGATTTTTTTTTTTTTGAAAAATCTATAAAAAAACACAAGTTTATAAGCGATTAAATCCCTTTCGAAAATCTAAGTCACGATCCAAGGATTACACTAACGAAATTATCTGACAGTCGGCATTTTTACTAAACCATTAAATATGCTGCAATACGTAAACTATCATTCAATTACATAATTTTATAATCAAAATACCTGTAAGTAAATGCAACCTCTCTGGCCCATACAGTTCACTTGACTTTTGTGCCAGTTCTACAATAGGTATACAACCGTTTCGAAACCTCACAATTAAAGTCGCATACTGCGAAAGTTCGTTAGTTGTTAAACATTTTGTCAGCTGAAAAATGTATAATACTATTATTACAATGAAGAACGACTGACAGAAGAACCCAATGAAGCAAATCCACCAGCTACTATTAGATAATTCAATCTTATAAACCTATATAAAGAATAAAACCAACCAAACATTGCATTATTTTCCCAAATCAATAATCCCTACATGTATTCAAATGTTTTGACCAATGTAGTGCAATGCTACTATATTTAACCACCCTGGTAATTTCCTAATGGTAACTAACTAACTAAGCAGCCAGACTGATAAGCATTCAATTTCTTAAAACTCAGAAAGTGAAGTGATCGGAAAAGTAAGTTAAGGTTAGGATTAATGCTCAAAAGAAAATTACTAGCACTTCTAGATATAATCATCAGCGTGATGTTCATATAATAGTCATTTTAAGTGGAAAGCAAAATAAAAGAGTTTGCACTTGAAATCTCACTACGGTCATATAATCTTCGATGACATCATCAATTTGTATCTCCGCCGATTCACTATGTGAAGCAGTTGTTGAACACGGAGGATGGCTGCTGTTAATACGCAGATCTTGATGTGATTCCGTCAAGCTGTAAGTATTTTATGCTACCACAAAGAAATAACATCTCCATCGTTTGCACTGGATGAAAATTTTTGGTTCTGCAATGAATTTTTTTTTCAAAGGAAATGAACTCACAATAAAGGGCGATAATTGTTTAGAGGTGAGATCGAAGAAGTAGTCCCAGTCCCTAAAAATATTTTTAGACAATACAGAGAGAGTAAATCTCGTAAAACTAAAAGCAGTGAATATGTGAGAATTTCTTTTCTTTTTCTAACAATAACAACCAAATATTTTACTGAGAGAGACATTCATAAAAGTTAGGAACTAATCCTTTAATAAGGCATGGTCTACTCAAATGAAGAAAATGATTATGAACTTTTCGGAGTGGGGTTTGTTTCAAAATTACTGGCGATTTCTTTGTAAACTTGAGAAAAACATTGTCCCAGAAAATTGCAAATTGCTTCCGCTACACTCTAAATGAGATAGAGAATGTATTCACTTGATACAACTAATCAAATGGAGAGAATGTATTCACTTGATACAACTAATCAAATGGACTTTTGAAACATTAAAAAGAAAGCCTACTGCAAAACTAATCGAAATTCAATAATTCAAACTGAAATAGGACATGCTTTCATTCTTTTGCTGTTATTCATATATCAGATATCACTTTACAACTGCATGTTACTTCAACAAACCATCAAAAAGATAATCTATGTATAAAAAGGAAAATAGTAAAAATAGAAAATAAAAAATCACAGCAGTTTCACAGTATACAACAGCGAGATCAAAGAAGTCACGATTTCGAGCACTGCTGTATCCCACTTTAACAGGCAGAATGTATTCGTGAGCTTCACGAACAAAGCCAACAGATGCAATCAAGTGAATAGGTACACAAAGTAACAGTTCCTGAAACAAATGGAATTTAACTTGGATTCCAAATGTTAATCCATTTTCAACACTACTGTAGTCGCTTTGACTATAAAGTCTATAACTTTACTAAATTTCACTTACATTATTAGAGACTGATCGAACCATTATGGAACACAAGTCGATTTGAAGCAGTGCATTCGCAGTAAAAACGTTTTTTTCATCAAACGGTGCAATTTGTTTTTTGAACTGTAATAAGCAAACAGCGCATCAGAAAACAAGGAACTGTCAAAGAAATTTAAAATAAAAAGAGTTGGTATGTGGGAAGCTCAAATAAGTACTCAACGTGAAGTCAGCCTTTTCAAAGCCGTTTACGTTTCTTATTTTACTAGAGTCATCTACTGCCCCACGAAAGTCTTTTGAGAAGTGAATAAGTAAATAAGGAACGACAACGATTCCAGCAATAACTGTACTTGGGATTTAAAAATCTTTTATTTCGACCTAAACTCAGTAAGTTTTGCTTATAACGTTTCGACATTATTTCGGATTTTCAGGAAAAGATGCCTCGGCACGATCCAAAATTTTAAGCAGATCAGTGCGTCCGCTTGGATCGATGTCACCACGGATGTCGCGAATCAGACCAGCATACTGCAAAAATAAACACCCTTTCATCACTAATAATCACTTGCGAACACTGAAATGGATAGGTTATTGTCTCTAACACTATTTAAAAAAACAAAAAAGGAAAAACCAGTACCAGTACAGGAGACGAGATATGTTCAAGTCAGTTTATAAACACTGATGACTATGGCTCGGTACACCACTCGTCTGAAACCTTACAACTCAAACAACCATTTCCAATACTCCTCAAATCGGCAACTTGAATTTAAACCTGTCGCAACCTGCACAGTCTCCTAAGACACCGGGTCAAGTTTCCAGACTGGATTGCATCGTCAGTTAGACGTCGTTTATTCACACGCATTATTTACTACTATAAAATGTATGTATCGTTATCCTTTTTCAGCATTTTCCTATTTATCCTTCGTTTAACCCTGCTCAGGAACTCTGACTCATCACCTTTCTTGTCTGCCGTAAAAAACCGAAACTTCTTACTGACTGTCGTTGTCCAATGCTTCAAGACTTTCATCTTCCTTTTGGGATACAGAACAGAAGTATGTAAACGGCTGAATGTATATACTCGATTCAGGAATAAAAATCGCCTTCTTTTCAAGTTTCCCAAGAAGTATTGATTAACATTTGATCTGTCTGATTTCAGAAGTCATGTAGGAAAAGGCAAAAGGACAATTGAAAACTGGCCTCAAAATTTGCAGTGAGACAAGGATTGAGTGCTAGAAGTTCTAAAGGCTTGTCGGAATTTCAAAGACAGCGAGATTTGCCATCTGAAAAAAAAAAAAAAAAAAAGAATAAAATAAAAAAAAAACAAAAAAAAAAAAAAAAATAAAAAAAAAAAAAAAAAAAAAAAAAAAAAAAAAAAAAAAAAAAAAAAAAAAAATGTGATGTCACGAACATCCCGAGTTGCAGGCTTCATTGAAAATATGGAGTACAGAAAACTTCAAAAACAATACAAAATTGACTGTGTCCTTGAAAGATAGTAAGAAATGTGAGGATGGATAGGAGAAAATATTTGTCTGCACCTTCTGTTTTCTCGAAGAGCGCAGTGTTAAGGAAGAAAAAGTAACTAAAAATCGTATTACACTGTATACACAGTGGAGTCTGTTTTTTTTTAAATTAAATTTCTCGACTAGGAAATGAAACAGCAACAAAAATAACTTATTTGCCCTTAGATATTCCGAACTGAAAAGTTTTCTATTCTAGGGCTATAGAGCTTAATTGGATGAGACCATTTGGATTTGGGAACTTATAATTTCAGTCTACGACAAATTATTCATTCATTCTATTGTACTCATAGAACAGTAAAAAATATTGTAACTAACATTACAACAAAACATTAATTTTACTAGCTCAAGAATAATGGCAATAAATTTGGTGATGAACAAAAGTTTGGGGGAAAATTTCAAAGGAATAGAAAGACCTGGTTAGTTTTTCACTGAAGAACTTCTCTAATTTTAATTTTTAAATCTCATGACGGCTGTTTTATACCATAATTTTCTAACCAGAGAAGCTCAAGAAAAAGACTATGCCCGTAACAACTTTTTCAGTAACTTTTTATATCGAACTGATCTGCCGTGTTTTACTACGTTTCAACTAGGACCTAAAAATCTAAATCAATTTTAGCAATAAACAATGTAGACATGAATCTGAGCAACAGAGCTAACATGTCTTCTGATTATTTTTATTGCGATAAAAAAAACCTGCTATAACACTGAACTTATAATGACAGCTGCTCTCTTATTCGTCGTTCTCGTGCCCTGCCGTCCTTTAAATTTCGAGTTCCCAAGTGCATAGAGATTTATCAAGTACGCTGTAGTTGGACAAAATTAACTAAAACCTATAGGCCATAAAATTATAAGTTCTATCCCTACAATTTTTCCATCTTAAAAAAAATATTTAGGTGTAGGTTTGACTGTAAGATGGTTTTCATTTAAATTCGCGTTAATAAAAACACCAAAAGAATGCAAACAATGCTTCAATCCAAACTCATTCTTTTACCGCTTTTCATTTTTGCGACACATCGCAGAGTGACTGGCGGGACACAATATCAACTAGTGAATCACTACCAGTCTGAATCAGTTAGTGTATCGAACATTTATCTCCGAGTGCTTGCACGAAAATTCGGCTAACAAGAAAACAGTTCCGGGTTTGAGACATCCAGTATGTTTGGATGATGAATGTGACAGTGTGGTCATGTAAGTTTCATCATGTGAGTGATTGAACTGAAGGAAATATGGAAAAAGGGAGAAGTAAACGGTCAGAGAATGAACCAACTGATTTGCAAATATCTGATCAAAAACTATGTTGTTGTGTTACTACATTGGTCTTGACAATAAAACTCAGAACACTTCAAAATGCCGTAAGGTACTTGGGCTATCGATCATATCTGATCAGTGATAACTTCAGGATTGCTACTTCCGGTCTATGTTATATTCCTCCCTACCATTACAAGGCTTTGTATTTGAACATACTGGATATTCTAATATTCTGCGAACTTTGCAATGAGTTAACAACGCATTAGACGAGTATCACTTCACTGATGACAAATAATTACTCCTCTACGACCTCATATCGCATCATCCGTACAAAAAGTCAGGCTGTTACTTACGGTAGTGCTTCTTTTCTAAGTTGCAGTTCTGATTTTCTCGCAAATAATGGATCACTTCAGCAGTGAAGGAACTAAAGTTCCGAATAACAACACAGTTACCTGGATCTGAAAGGTCGACGGACCGCTACTGTTAGAACCGTTTGTTTCCAACATTTCTGGTAATAACACCTCCTAGCACCAACGATGAATACAGTGAGCACTACCGGAGCGATACTGCGACAAGTCAAGTTCACTACCAGTACGATGCAGATTGCACCACAATCACATGCACACTCACATGCATAACACATGTAGACAGACACATATAAGTAGTGCATCCCAGATATCAGTGGACTTATAAACTAACCCGGGAAATTGGAGCGTTATTAGTTCGACTGGCAGTCCCCCGTAAGTTCTGCGCTCGGCAAGCTTGAGGAACGTGAAACGTTTGTTGTGATACCTACACTGCATGCTATGGCCCTTCTGCTTTGTCTGAAATATTCAACCTTTTTCTTTTCCCTCTCTTCCGTCATCTCGTTCCTTCCCATTTCTGATTTAAATTGAATTAGTCATAGAGCGAAGTTAAACCTGTGACGAATTCAAGCCATGTGGAAACATCGAGACGTTTGTAAATTGTCACCACTTGGTTTACTTTGCAGATGGAAAATTTTCCTTCCAAATATATAATGCTCATGCTGAAGACAGAAATTCTGGCTGAGTTTTTTCATCCCAAATTTCGAGCCTTGATATTGATGGCTTGTAACATGACTCTGAGTAGAAAACTTGCTTTTCTTAAATTTGGAAGACAAAAACTATTTCCACCCATTAATACTACAGTTAAACTGCTTACAATATTTTTTTGTGGCACTATCTATCGCAGTTTTCATGACCGATATTTGCATCGAACGAATGGAGCAAACACCTGTAAATTCAAATTTTTTAAAATGCGTTCGCTGTGTGGTTAACCTCATACATTCAGTGAATAAAAACACATATTCGATACATAACTTTTGAATGTATATACGCAGGAATTATGTGTATGCTACGTATAAAAAATTATCCTAAACTATTTTACTTACTCATTCCGATTGACTTCTCTCTGGAGTTTGCAGCAATTTATGCTTTCGTTGTCCGACAATTCATTTATTGTCACAATTTTTGGTTAAGTCATGATGGACATACAACAATGCAATAATACAACTTTTCATTTTAAATTCGACTGATAGAGTTTAAGAAGATTTAAGAAGAAGATTGGTTTTATTCCCAAAGTAATCCAAATTTCGAAAAATCGACAAAAATATGGGAAAAGTCGGATGAATGAGTCATAGGTCTGATTGAATTACGGTTGACCTTTAGTCTGCACAAATTTCGTGTCATAGTTCATCATCATGTTGCTCCTTTTGTCAGTAGTTTAACGATCAACGATTTCGTTATCGGTCCTCCCACTGTATCAAATGAACTGATAACAAATACTGATAGTATTTCAGTCTTCAGAAATCACCACTTTTCTCGTTGCTCTTCTCCGTTACGTTCTGTTGCACTCCTCTTATGATCTGTCTCATTTTTGCCGTTAACAATGTAGGAACAGTAGTCTAGACAGCTTCTCCTTTCAATAAACCATCTAAGCAGAAGGCTTGCTTCATCATCTTTCACGTTCTCTAGGCAGTGTATCCATCATCACCAGTCGTCGTTCATCTTCATCGTCATCACCATCATTACCCCGCCATTACCATACAACGGTAAGTTGTATCCACCAAGGGATAAACTAGTAACCATCTTGGCACTTCTCACTTCTGGCACCCACTTCCAAATTTTAAAAAAGCTTCCACAATCTAACGGCCCAACACCACAAGGTATTGGTATTGTGCGTCTTGAAGCGACAAATTTTGGCAGTTCTCCAACGTTGAAAAGTATGGTTCAAATTAAAATAGCCTGGCAAGTGGTACTAACAGGGGGCAGAAATAAGGCACTTACAGAAGGAGTGCTGGTCGAAAGTTGTCTCTAGAATTTACTTTCAGTTCCCATGGCGGTTTCTAAAGTTGCCAAAATCCTTCAACATGTAATGTGATTCTAGGCTCTTGCTGGTGTCTCAGATGGTAACAAAGGAACAGGTTCTTGCCGCACCAAAAATAAATGTTCGACGCTTTGTTGAAATTATCACCTCACCTACATTTCCGGAGCAAGCATCTAAAGAATGGATCCTCCAGCATCAGAATTTTGCTGTTCAGGTCACATCTCAATTTTCTGTTAATGAGAGCATTTCCAAAATTGTCTATGCTTCAGTATATTCGGGTAGTGATTTTGAGAGGGCTTGTTAATGCAATTTTAAAGTGGAACACAGTGTGAATTCCAGTTTTAAATTCCTGATTTGTCAATAGCTGACTTACGGATCTTAATCCTGGCAGTCATAATTTATCTAGGTAATTCGAACTACGCAAACTAACCACTAAATAGGTTGCGTTTTAGGCTTGCTTTGCGTATTTTCTTGTTATCTTCGGAATAAAATATGTTGTCATGCGGAATCGGGCACCTTTCGATTTGACACTGCCATTGAACATTTGGAATGCTTTTCTTGCTGTGTTCAGCATTGTGGGAACCGCTATGCTTTTCCCAGAATTTATTGGAACTATTCAAAATAATGGCTTTCAAGGTTTCGTTTCATTTTTATGCCTTCATGTTTGGCATTTCAGTTTAGTGGCCCTCTAGACATCCATAAAGAGTAAGAGAAATCACTATTGTTTTGCGAATCACCGTTAAAATTATTCAGTGCATTAACTTTTGGTTGCAGCAGTTATAATCTTTTTAAAATTTGCAGCTTCTTACTGTAAAGTGTACGGTTTCACCAAAGGATCGAATGGTTTTTGGGGTTGGCTGTTCATTGTATCAAAGCTATTCGAATTAGCAGATACCGTATTTCTCGTTTTACGGAAGAAGCCGCTCATGTTTCTTCACTGGTACCACCATATCCTTACGCTCATTTATGCCTTCTATTCATATCCGCATACTCCTGGATTTAACCGCTGGGGGATTTTCATGAACTTTTTCGTACATGCGTTTATGTACAGGTATTTCATATTCTTGTGCTATAAACGACTTGCTTTTCAAAGATTTTTACTACTATGCATTTTAGCATTACATTTGAAATTTGTTTTCCACTACTGTTTCAGTTACTATTTTCTACGTTCCATGAAAATGCGTATTCCACGCGGTGTTGCTATGTTCATAACATCACTTCAAATCCTTCAATTTGTACTCAGTGTTTTGATACTTGCGCATCTTGGAATATTGATTTATGTGCGGAAGGTTTGCTTTTTTATTTTTGATCTCTGACTTATGTTAAGTTTTGTAATTTTGAACCATCTCTTTACTGTGGTTTAAATCTTCTGTTGTACAACTTTATTTTAAGTAGACAGCGTTTTTTAGGTGGACTGTGATTTCGATGACAGCATTTTCAAGTTGGCACTCTTCATGGATATTACTTATTTGATTCTTTTTGTCAACTTTTTCTGTAAAGCTTATATATTCGGTGGTGGTAAATCGAAATACAGGAATGACAAGAAGAAGCAGTAGAAGGGTAGATGGATTCTACTTTGTCACTCTTTTACATGTGAGTACTAATGAATCCTTTGGATGAACCATTTTTTTCTAAAATCCTTGATTTCTTTTACCACTTTATGTATGCAATTTTGTCATAAACCATCGGGAAAGTTATTCTTATGTTGGTCGCGCTAAAATTGCTCCTTCCTATCATTTTTTCTTAATTTCCTCCCATTCACAGTTTTTTTTCTTTTTTTTTGAATGGGAAGTTTTTCATTTTACTGCTTCCTATTGCTATATGATATAATAACTTTATTTCGTTCTTTTTTCAAATATTGTAACAAAAGGTTAATCACAGTATGGCTGCAAATTGGCATCATAGATCAAAAATCCCTCTTTAGTATTTTTACTTTCATTGTATTCCTTCCAAATTTTGATGCTAAGCTTGGCAAAGAACAAAGTCTCAACTCGATGTTAATTGGTGAAGATCACTTTTATCTTCAACTACTAAGAAGCAGACGTCCAGTACAGGTGTCCTAATCGGTGTTAGCAGCATATACCTCTCCATGTTATTGAAATCACTTACTGGTATTATTCAATGATGATCAACGTGTTTTTATTGATTTAAATTCTAGCACGTTATTTTCTCAACTGTTCCTGATACCGGTTTTTCGCAGTTATGCGTACTGTTACTGGTAATAAATCATTTACGTGTTATGTATTACAGTCACATGTACTCTGCTGTTGTGCACTTTGAAGTCCACTTTAAAGTGTAAATTTCATTTCCTTTTTTTTTTCTTTTTGTTTTTTATTAAGGCAATATTTCCTACAGTGTTACAGCGTATCTGGAAAATAAAAATTGGTTTGCCAGTAAAAGAAACGGTAAAATATATATAAAATTGGTTACTGAACATCTTCAAGGCTTCGTCGTAATTTAATGGAGCGGTGTACGCGTTGAGTTTTGCTGCTGTTGTAGCTACGTATTCTATTTCCACTTTTACATCATTTATCTTTAAGAAATTGTAGAGAATTTTCATATTCCTGCAAGACTAGCAGTGGCAGTCAACAGCAGAAAAGGTGGGAACTTGAGGTGAAGGATATTACATCTTGGACAGCTCAAATTCCCAAGGACATTTTCCGTAACTGCAAGTAGGATCTAATATTTGGGCGTATGTTTCACAAATATCAAGAATAATCATCCTCTAATTTAAAATTTCTCGTTTTTTTCCAGACTTTTCATCATACATTGAAAATACCTATTAGTATTAGTACAATAAGGCGAACGTAGACAGGTCGTTATTAACGTCCCTTACTGGTATACTCGGATTTACATTGTGCAGTTACACGATGATATCAAATGACTTGGGGCTGTGATTAGGCTTTTTTTTTTTTTTTACAAGGTAGAACTAATAGCAGTGGTCCGTAATGTAACAGTCTTTGTGAATTAATTCTGCAGCTTCATTAAGACATATATATCTCGAATGTAATAACAATCCTCCTGTTCATGAACAATGAATGTTTCTTGTTGTTAGGAAAGAGTAAGAAACAATTCTTTTAAAAATCTTGCTAATGGATAATTTAAGTTACTTGTATTTCCTTGACTATGAGCCAGGGAATACAATCATGATTTTATAATTTTTCCTATGCTTATTTCATCTTTATTGTCGAAAAATTTGATTTGATTAGAAATTTTCGGATCTTTGAATAAATGCTCTCAAGTCATATTTTATATACCAGTTGCGATATTTCTAAAAAATCTGTACATACCTGAACTTGCTCATTAAAACAGTTATTTTGGTTTTGTATACAATCCAAAGCAATTTTGAAGGGGAGTTTGACTTTGCTCAGTGCTAACTGAAAAAGGATTGAATCTTGTAACATGAGCATGTGACAACATTATAAGACGGTAACGATATCACACTGCTACGACAAGTTGAAGGCCATAGGAACGGAATTCCGTCATAGAATTCAGCATCACGGTGTCCTGCGACTAAGTATGAAATTGATGTAGTTAAATTTAACGACAGAAGCAGTTCTTCCTGCAAACTGATCCGAAAATCCACGTTTTGAACAGAACATTTCCAAGTTAAGTGATATGCCTTGCATAATTCCGAACAAAATTAGATTATTGATACTTCAGTACCTCCTGATCCTAGTAAGCTGGCGTTTTTTAAAAATTCGTTTACACTAGCACAGAAAATTCATGAATAAGTAACATAACAACACTCTAGCAAGCCATATGACTGGTGACCACTTAAAAATTTCATTAATTGTCACCTATAAATTTTTTTCTAAATACAGATAGCATCGACTCATCAAAATATTAGGACTTTGGACATTGGGATATTACATAAATTTAAATTTAAGCGTTTCAAAAGAAAAAGGAATAGCGTCAAGTGAAAATTAGTTTACATTAAGATACATCCGATTATTTATTGAATAAACAATTTTACAATTAAAATTACGGCGGAATTGAAATGGTGTTCTACGTCGACAAACCAGAAAGTGATGAAGTTGTAGAACAAACCTCCAATTTCATGAAAATGAACAAAGTTGAAAAAATAAAAATACGTCAGCCAATATGATCAACCTTTTTATATCTTCATAACTTTCGTGAGAAGCTCTGGAAAAAGGTTAAGTATTGATTCTTGTGCACCAATAAATGAAATATTCAGTTTCAATCTGTTTCATCTATAAAAAGAAGAAATTTTTCAACAAAAAACAGAAAGATATGGTGATGCTAAAGTACGACACTAAAATTAATGCAAAAGAAAGTATTATCAGGGACTGAGAACCGAACTTGGCGAATATTGCTTGTTTGGAAAAGTTTTGTTTGACATAAAGTTATCATTAACCTGTGTAAGTAGTAGCATGCCTGTGAAAAACTGAAATTAGGTATGACAAAGAAAATATGTGCTGGAAAATAGATTTTATGTATATATATAAATTGTTACACAGCAGTTGACTTCATCATAATTCAGTTTCTGATAATGCAGCGTGTGAACCGGTGTTACTCATTATCATCCGCTTGTATCATTTTAATAAACATGCATTTAACATATTTGTTGTTTTCGTCAGTGTATTTCTATTTCTGATTCACTTCTTGCAGCACGAAATTCATCCGTCAATCAGTCTCTCAATTCTGCGTAAAATAGAGCTGAAAACTTTGAAATAGGCTAAAATCTTAACAAATTCTTCTTAAATAAACCATATTTTTTTCTGTATAAAAAAAGGAGTGCAAAGAAAATATCATAGATAAAGCAATTAATAATCCACAATACAAAATGGTTAGAGTTCCAGTGACATCATCGATTCTTTGATAAGAGTAATAAGGAAGTAAAAAGATACCTCTCACCCTCCAGATCACAGTCGTTAAAAAATTCACAGCCAGCATTATCACAGGTGCCAAAGCTAGAATATTTTATGCAAAATTTTCAAAATCATAATTTCACTAGCTGCTTAGCTCGTTCGTTTTCCCACAAGGTTTACTTGATTATCTTTCTGAAAATGAAGATAACGGAAACAACCTTCTTAATCTGAAGCAGTTATCCGCAGAGCGGCTTTCTTAAGTCACACATAGGTAGTACTAATTCACTGAATATGGAAATGGTTTCTGTATTTTCAAAATCGAATCGTATTTATGTTGCAACGTACATTTCAGCTAGCTGTGAAAAGTGACTCTCAATTTTTTTTTCAGTTCCATCAGTGACGATAAGATGATAATTGGTTAGGAATTATGTGTACAAACATGACACACTGCGAAGTTCTAACGTTGAGCCGTTTAAAAGAATGAAGATTTAATAAAATCATGAACATGAAAAGGAACTTATTGGTACAAAAAAACAGTGAGAGCTTCAAACATCAAAGTCAAAATTCTGCCAGGAATAAATCAGGTATAGAAAGTTTAAGCGCGCTTTTTTTTACATCTTTGTTCAGTAAAAAAAAAGGGCTTGTGAACAACATTACAAATTTTATTATAATATGACTGTTATGAAATAAATAGCTTATTCTTATGCTGCAAACTAGAGAAAAGTTGCTGAAAAAGTTTAGTAACCTTAACTGAAGAGTGAAAACCGCTTTTAAAAAGGTTTTGCTGAAATTTTAATGCAAACAATAGCAATAATGTTTCCAATCTTTGCTTCTTGAAAGGATTCAGTCAAGACGAGAACAATACTCCAAGTAAGGTAGATAAGGGGACAGCAGCGTCATATTGGCAGCACAGGAAATTTCGAAAAAAAGGGTAATTTGATTTTACATTAATAAACATAGGCAGAAAACTGGCATCATATTTTCATATTTTGATGGAGATGGTGTTTAGAGCTTTTCCGAAACCATTCTGGTTTTATTCTGATGGAACTTCATTTGCTGATTTTATTTATGATAACACTCCATGCATCCTTTTTTGTTCAATCGTCTTTTTCTTGATTACTTCATCTGTTTCATTTCTTTTGTATGTCAGTACTATTTATTAATAATTATGATTGATAATCACGTACACTTCTATAATTCACTTTACAATTGTTAAAACAAATGACAAATTATTTATTACACATACCACCAATATCACTGAGAATCGGAAAGATCCACACATAACTTGGCCATTAAATATGATTAACCTAAGGCTCCAAATCTACCATCTAATTTTCATTATTTTTATTCGTAACTTTACCATAAACCAAAATAATAATGGAGATACATACAGTTGATACACCTACGTCATATTTATAGCAAATCAGGAATTCGAAAATTACTTCAGCTGTATAAAAATTTTGAAAACTAAACTTTTTGGCGATAGTTGTAAAAACTGGGACTTTCAATCAGATGACTTTGTTCTTAGCCCTTTGTTACAGAAGGCTGAAATGCATAACTGTAGAGAAAAAATATAAATTTTTTCAAGTTAACTAAATACAAATTTTTATAAAAGACTTGAATATAAATCCTTTTAAAGAATTTTTATAAATCAAG
The DNA here is from genome assembly GCA_003012265.1 of Setaria equina. Taxonomy (NCBI): domain Eukaryota; kingdom Metazoa; phylum Nematoda; class Chromadorea; order Rhabditida; family Setariidae; genus Setaria; species Setaria equina. Next base: position 69,054 of record PQVD01000512.1, on the reverse strand, counting down.
GGGGATTTACTTTTGGTGTGGAAAACAAATGCAAAATGACGTTTCTTTTTCTTTTACAAGACGTGAGCCTTTGCTATCTTTTTCTAACAACTTTATATAAATAAATCATCAAAATTTCAAAAAAGCACCTTTTTTGTGGTGGCCAGCATTAGAACTTCCAATGTTTAGGTATTATTGACAATTGAAAAGTAAGTTTTCGTCACACAAAATTTTAAATTATGGACATTCTAAAATAAATCCACTAAATATTGTAAGCTCTTACTTCCAGTGATTGAATTGATTTGTGCGTTTTAACTCTTTTCAACGACAACAAAAACCCGGGCAGAACTCATGCATAACTTGACTATTCAAAGATAACCGGATTCTATGCTGATCAAAAATTTTTTCCCTTCTAACTTTCTATTCGAAAGATTTTGCAACATCCTTTTTAAATAATTTTTAACAAAATGTGTACTTCGTAAAAAAATTATTTTCTTCAAACTACTCCCAGAGAAAATTCAACAAATAGTTATTTTTCTTTCCTTGGGACACTTTCCAGGGCTTATGATAAATTATGTTGACACAACAAAGCGACCGTAGAAGATCATACGTGGATAGATGTTATAATCGCATGAAAAGGTGAGAACGGTCGGATTATCAGTGAATGCTGAGAAACGATTGAATATTATATACAAATTCAAAGGAGAAAGAAAATTTTCTTTTTTTTGCAAAAAATAGTCTTAAATGACAAAGAAAGTGATTCACCACAATTCTGCATCAAAATAGTTCCAGGAACTACAATACAGCAGTTTCATGTTCTCATTTTACATTCACAGTGAGTGACAACAGCAATTAAGTCCCATCAATATCTCTTAATTATATTCCTTTGTTACAAGTCACATAATTTTAGAAATTTAAAATTATACGTCAGCGTACTTTGTGCTGCATGTAGCTATTCTATACAAAAAAAAAGCAGCAACTGTACATTAATGCGATTAGTTCAAAAAAATTGTCTTGTTGTCATTCTCATTCTCCTCCAGATTTTTCTAACCTGCTTTCAATGGCCATACGTCATTTTCCCTTAATAACACATCTAAAAAATGCTTGCTATTTTATACATCGTCTTTGCTTTCATCCACTTCTACGAAAGTTTGCTAATTTTTACTTGCTAGGTAACATAAGAGCTTACACCAAATAACTGCATGGTTTCGCCGTTACATAATGGAAGCGTAAATTTGTCCGAAAATAAATTTTTACAAAACAAGTATGAAACTTCAAAATTTTCAGTTACTGAATAATCATTCGTACTTTTCAATCCAAATGCTTCACATCTAACATTCTTATATTAAACTGCTTAAACAAGGGAAGCATTGCTTAAAGAAGGCAGTAAAGAACTCTCTAAAATTTTTCATGCCACATTTTCGGAGAAAAATTAAACCTTGTAGTTATGCATACAAGTTTCAGTTTTATGTGTTCTTTTATTAACATGTCATTTAGGTATCTAGATCAAGTCAAAACATTTCAAGTAACAATAAGACAAATTATCACTGAGGGAAACAAATGTACTTCCTGAATTCAAATTTTTATATATAAATTTAATGATAGGACTGTTATACCTATGTTAACCATTAAAAAAAAAACTTTTTAATCTCAGCTGTCAGGAAAAAAGAAAAAAAATGCAATAAATCTAATACATTTTACAGAAAATGCTCGTTCCTGCGAAGAAAAATTTGTTATAAAAAAATGAAATAATGAATCGCGAGATCATTTGCTTGGTAAACAAAAGGAAATATTTCAATAGAAGCCCGCAACGCACTTAGATAATCATTTCTGGAATATAGAAATAAGTAATGATAAGCACGAACAGAACGAAAACCAATGGTTTATAAGGATAAAGTTTTTCCAAAGGAACCTTACATCCTGCACAACAGTCTTTCATTTATGAAGTAGAAATGAATCCTATCTGTTCATCAAGAAAACTTCTCAGCTAAACAGTTCAACCATTTCCCCAGCTGCATATGGTGGGAGGAAACTAAAATAAATTTTTACCCACTAATTTACTTTTTTCCTTCTACACACAATAATGGTGTAATAAACAACTTCCTTTAAGGAAACTTTAAAGATAGATTTCAAGCCACTCACAAGACCTTTAAGCTTAGTTTGTGACCTATTCTTTTCTGCTTTATTTTTTATAATCGCAAGAAAGAGAGATGGCAGAAATACTGTACACAACGATAGTATCAGCCATCTTAGAGTTAACTGAACAAATATTTTTTCCAATCAATTGAAGAAACTTCGCATTTCCAATTTAGTTTCAGTAATGAGCATCTTCAACCATAAATAAATGAGCTGTGCACTAGCTACCCTGAAGCTCAAAAACTAACTGACCCTATTTAGCAGCTTGTATTTGAATACTACTACCATTACATCAGCAACGATACTATTTGAAGTGACATATTCTACGTTTTCAACATCGATTTTTGTTTTCGATATGCTGTATTTACATCTTTTTTTGGTTCCTACTTATAATATTGGTAAATGTTGACAAAAAGAATCATCATAAAAAGAAGTGAAACCCGTATAAATCAATCAACTATTGTACAAGCCTTGGAGCAAAAAAAGTTGGCTGATCGGACGCACTGCCTACACTCTGTAAAGTATTACCTCCATAGCAAGTATTATGAAAATGATTAGAATAGCCATAGAAGCGAAAGTGAATGTAATGTTGTGCAGCAATTTGCATTGCAATTCATCGCATTTTCCGGTGTATTTGCATAATGAACAATTATTGATAGCCAAAGATTGAATTCCTCTACTGAAACCCCCTTTCTTCTTCACTGACATTAACCTACAAATTTATCTTTGGAACTGCTGAATACTGTAATCTATATTTTAATAAAAAAAGAAAAAACGGTAAAAGAAAGCTATAATAATAAGAAATCTGAACACCATAGGCAAAGAAAAATCATAACATACCGTTTTAAAAATTTGCTTAAATGCAAGCTTTTTCGATACAAGGAGCACTTCGAAAAGGAGCATAGTCTTAACTTCATTCTCTTTGCCCTTTTATGTTTCACCTTTATTCTCCATATTGTTTTCGGAGTAGAATTTATAGCATCAATGAATTTAACAAATTCATTAATGCTATATATGTTACACATTGGCAGCAAAATATCGTTACAAAGGATGTCTGAAATAAAACAGTTTAGTGACGTGTGAGAAAATATGTTAGCAGTATCCATTATTAATTTTAATCACCTGTAAGCAATTTCATTTTATTCAAATTACCAGTAGGGGTGAGGGGAGGATCCAACATACAAGGAATTACTAAAAAAAAATGTACTGGTTAAAGTCAATCAATGGATTATCAGTTATCTTCTCTTTTTACTAAATATTCATATCACCAACACGGAGCTTGCCATGATTTTGTTGATGCGAAATATGTTGCTGACTGTATAAGGCTTTTATGGCGACTGCAAAAAAACCACAGTAAATTCAAAATAGAAGATGTGGATAGATAAATCCAAAGAGGCGATGAATTGACATCAGAACAAAAATAACGTATTAATAACCGAGAATTTAAAAATAAGCATGTCTGATACGTACCGCTTACAAAATGATGGCACAATTAATGATGAAAGGAACCCATTATCATTCAGTTTGACATCATCACCACTTATATCATAATTAAACAAGTGACTTTTTGAGAAAACGGTACTTTCTAAATCTTTTAGATATTTGTTGGTGATACAGCCACGAATTTCGCGATTTTTTGAATGGTGTTCACAGACTCCTGTCCTGCTGCAAAATGATTCACTCGCATCTTGGGTTAAAGATTTTGCCATTGACCTACATACAATTCATCAATTATTACTCAATACTGCTTTGTCCACTATACAATAGTTCTGATTCTTTATTCGTTGTCTAGTGCTCAATTTCAAGACTAAAAAAAAAAAGAAGGCTTTATCCAGACATGTATGGGGAAATGCTCTGTTGCTTCCAAACAGCACATCGTTCCAACAACTCCCTTGAAATGTTGAAAGGAGTTTCTTTAAGGCCATTTGCTAATCTTTCATAAGAGCCTTCCAGCATAAGTGGATTCACAAGATTACTGACTGAAATCTTGAACAAATATCTAAATTACAGTTGTTTTTATTATATCATAACTTCCACAAAAGTATACTTATTCTTATATTTCACATTGTTGCTATAAGCTGACTAACGCTGAATGGTGTTCTACAAAAGGCAATCTTAAAAATGTTCAATAAAGTTATACTTCCTTTTGTAACTGTGGACAAAGGTCGATCGAACAAACTGCATTTTTTAGAAGGTTGTCGTCGCTGCATTGCTGCGGTTTCCAATCTGCAATAATGAGAACTCATGAAAATAAAAGTATCTAAAGAATACAATGGTTTATAACTGCTTCTATTCAATATTTTATCACAGAACTTATGTGAAAGGTAAAATCACCATCAATCTCTACTGCGAGACTAAAAAAGTTTCCGAAGAAAATTACTAAGGCTCTCAACAATAACTAGCAGCACTGATAAGGAAGAAATGCGGTACACAAACCTTGTCATCAGCACCGGAATTCTGCTTCGAGCTTTACTATGAGTGTTACGTTTTTCGTGGTGAAACACAGATGAGACAGAGAAAGAACTTTGATCCAATGTTCCAGTTTGATTTATCTTGATGCCATCATAAATTTGTTCATTACACAGATTCCATATTTGATTCGTAAATCCCTTTCGCTGCATAACATTATTATTCCCAGCAAAATTAATTCGACTAATTCGAAAGGTCCCTGTCTCAGCCACATTTTGATGCTGCAAGCTGCTACTAGTATCGCTGTTGTGTGCAGACCATAAAGCTTCCTCGAAACCAGTTTTAGTGTTCTTACTTAAATCACTAGTACTGTGATTCACTCCGTTTGATGCTAATAATTCGCAATGTTGATAAAGTGTACTGTCAGGAATATCTGACATAGGTGAATAAGGAATAAATGAAATAGCAAACGGATCAGTGGTACTGGTGAAAGTTCCTGGAACAACAATATGGCTCACATCATTCGACGAATCACCTTGAAAAGAGGCGCCATCAAGAGTTAACAGCAAAGACTGGTATAAATGGAATGAATACTGTTGACGCAAAAAATGCAAAGCAAACAAATTAAGTGTGAGCTGGTTATGTTTTGACACATGCTTGGATAAGATCTTCGAATTTATGGCTGGTTGTCCTTTCCTTTTACCAAACCTCGTGCTTTCGGATAAATTGGTGCACCGCTGTCCGAAGTTGTTATTACTCTTCCAAATGCGCTGCGGGCTCGTACGTTTTTTGAATATGCTGATGAAAATCTGAAAAGAGATGAGAGACGCAAGAATTAAACGATGTGAAAACTGATGAAGGGTCAGTTACTGACGCCTGTTTTAAAAAACACATTTTTCAGCTTGGCTTCAAAATATGACCTTATATCGTGACTTGCTATTAATAACGAGCTTCAATCGTATTTCGTCATCTTTAAAACACGGCGAAATAATGACAACTTATTGTCACGTTGCAAAAAAGTACATATGGAAAGCAATTATCACAAAAGCAGTAGTAACCTAGAAAAAGAAGAATTTCTGGATATCGACCAAGTTGGAGTAGAAAACCGGCCGGATTGATTTGAATCTCGTAGCACCGGAATCCTTGAGATATCAACGACGAAATTCTGTTCTTGTTCTTCGTCATATAGTGCGAGATTATCAGTGTGCTAAATTTTTTGAAAAACTGAAGGAATGTTTATATTTTTTACTTGGAAAAATATGTTGTCGAAAAAGGTCATACCTGCAAGTTAGTTTCGAGTATTGAATTTTCGTATAACGTCGTTCTCCTATCTAACTTTTCCAGGGAAGTGAATGTTAATACATTTTCGCCACAAAATCGTAAAACCTATGAAAATCTATTAAATAATGGATTTTTTTTTTTTTTGAGGAACTAACTCCAGGTTTGCAGTGTTTGTAAAATATATGCTAAATAAAATTCTACGTCACATATGAAAAAGTAGAAATATTCAGTCACTCTTACTTCTTCTAAAATCATAGTACCAGACTGATCTGGATGGTTAGTAAGTCGTAGCCGATCATATTTTGACTGAGTATTTAATCGCTGTCGCAATTTTGTTACACACATCCGCTCGTAGTCGCACATAGGTCGCCTCATACCAATTATAGACACCTGTAATGTCATTCTTCTCATTATTTGTTTTATTGGAATGTCATTTTAATCTGTATTTATATATAAGAATTATTTGTGCTCCCTTGTTCCCTTGCTTTTTTCAACTAAATATTTTTAGACATGTATATGTTGTAACACTTTCGTGCAAAAATTAAAAATAACAAGCAGCACATATGTTTCTTACCGGTCGAGTGTTTAGAGAATCATGAACAACAGAATCAATGTCAGTCGAGGTATCGCTGACGCCCAGTCCTGAATCAGCTCCACCTGAACAACATAACTCCTCGGATGTAATACTCCTAGGTCTGCTTTGTCCAACTTTTAAAAGTTTCCAAGCATCCTCATCCTCATCCCAATAAGCTCGCTCACGCAAACGATCACGAACATCTTGTGGAACGAAATTTTCAACAATGAGTAACCTATGTGAAATAACGCTAATGAAAATGCAAATATCTAAATTTTTGTTTTAAAAAGGTTCGTTTAGAGAACAATTCTGCTAAGACCCTAAAAAATGGGTTGAGATTGCTAAAACAATTTGTGACAGAAGCATACTTGAGTTTCAGCTCTTTATTAATTTCGGTAACCGAATTTTCCAAATCTTGTCTCTCCTGTGAATGACTTGCCGAGGCATCATTGATTTCCGAACGGACCTAAACAATTTATTTCATTTGAGAATTCTTTTATTATATTAATCGTTTTCATTTCATAAAATGAATTTCCACAGCTCAAAATGAATGACATGCCTGCTGGAGCTTAGAATACAACTTCTTCAGCTTCTTCGTTTTTATTTCAACTTCTTGTCTTAAATTACTGAATGTTTCATGTATTTCCGCCGTATTATCTTCTTGTGCTTCCAACTGTTGTAAAATTTCCCGTTCCTTCTTCTTAAATTTCCGTTTTACAATTTACTACAAGAACTATCAAAATGAAATTCTGACTCTTTATGGATAAGAATACTAAACAATGCAATAAAAAGTTGCCAAAATCATCAGGCTTATCTGAACCAGGAAACGAATAGTATTATTTGAAACCTTCTGTTCAGCCAGTTGCCTTCTTCGTTGCTCAAGCAATTTTTGCTGCTCACGAGTTTTATCTAATAAGCTGCCGTCACCAGAAAGAAGTTTACTCTGCATCGCTCTGATCTTTGCAGCTACAGCAATTTGTGCTTCACGTTCCTTTTCCAACTGTTGTACTCTTTCTTCTAGATCAGCAAGTATTTTTTGCTTTTCCTTAAAACCATGTTTAAAGTTTCGAGTCCGAACAGACAATAAAATTGGCTCACATCGTAATGTTTTCATGTTTTGAGATAGAGGTAAAAGAATTTAATTACTACCTCCGCAACAATACTAGAATTAGAGATGATAGCTTGTTTCTCATCTTCCAAACGCCTCTGTTGTTCATTAAGATATTCTTCATTTGGAACACCTGCAATCATTCATCAGATGAGCCATTACTAAATAGCCCTTAAGGGAATTTAGATCTTCATACCAACCTTCGTCATCACTTTCGCTCGTACCGCCCTCGTACGTTTTCTTTTCCTTTTTAACAGCACGTTTTTCTAATATTTCTCGAAGCCTTGCAATCTCATCCTTAACATATGTTGATGTAATAAGAATAAAATGAGCTCAATAATATCATATGAAATAAAATAGGGTCAACAACAGCGGAAAAATGTAATATAACATTTTCTGAAGGATCTACAATGTTGTCTCGTTGATGTAATATTAAAGCAAACTTGAAATTCGCGAAGAAGTGCATCTTTCGGATCCTCGTTAATCCTCGGTTGATTATTGATATTTTTTGCGCGATTCGCATATCTCAACGTAGATAAGGTTTCTTCGTAATTGTAGGATGCAGGCCCAATGTTAGCTACCATTACAGTCCGAGAGTTACCACCCAGTGAATCTGAAAGCAATTCTAGACAAATGTGAGTTGTATTACTGGAAATAACTACTTATAAATATAACTGCTAACCTAAAAATGTTACCAGATAAATGGTAAGTTACTCACGACTACCATACAGTTAAAACTAAGGCTTTCGCAATCAAATATCAACAGCATCAGCGTCATTTACTGGGTTCCGATGCGAAAACTAGTTAACATTGTGATTCCGTCACAATGTTAACTAGTTTTAAAAAAAAATTAACAATTAAAATTAAAAACATTAGAGCTTATTAAAATTGTAAGACGTCATAAAACCTTGTAACAAACGCGTTAATTTCGAATCTCTGTATGGTACATATGTATTTTTTCTGCCGGTTAGTGCTGATATAACATTGCCAAGAGCAGAAAGCGACAAGTTGATTTTTGTTGCTTCTTTAAAGCGCTCGCCATGTGAGCCCGTTTTTGACTGACGCTCACTACCTGCCAAATCTACCAAATTTAATCGCCCGACCCTAGAAGAGAATCAGTTGGCAGCTTTTCTATCAAATGATGTTGATCCTTATAGTGCATAAAACTCGATAATACCCTCAGCCCAGCATTTTTCGTTACTCACCTTATATGATTTTGACCATCTAAACCATGTTCGCTGCATTCAACAGTTACCATGAAAATTGCATGTGAGCGGCTACTATGCTCGTTCATATTTGTTCGTCTGAAATATAAACTTTCAATTTGAAGTAGAAAATAAGGTGTAAATTGGTCCATTGCGACTGCAATTTTTTTAAAAAAAATCAAAACCATTATTTTACTATTCTTTTTCGACATAGCATGTCATTAAAATTAGAAATGAAAAATTCATTTTCTATGAAAATGCGTTGCAGAAAACTGCTGAAAAGAATACGAACCCAACAGTACGATTCGTATGACCAACCGACATTACGTGCTCAATTTCTTCTACAGATTTTGTCACGAAAGATGAAAGGTTTTTCACATAAACACCAATATCAGGACGCTCTTTCAATTCTAAACGTGTTTTCGGATCCCTACTTAGTAAGTCACGAATTTCTTCCTGAAATTAACGAATAAAAAGGACAAGTCAAATCTTTTTAATATAGTTTTCTACTATTCTTAACCAACTTCATCTACTTTTCGATACAAATGTACTGATCTATCATATATTTACTTTAACTCCTAACAGTATTATTTTTAAAACAACCTGGTAAATTTCCAAATAGCTTGCCCGTACGAGATACTGCTGATTCTGTGACTGTGCTATGTGCTGGAAGATATGTTGATATGCATTCGGTATTACGCCACGTAGTTCAAGATCCTCGTGTATACCTGAGCAAGGCGTCTATCAGATCCAGAAGCAAACACATGTCATTTTTTTATGCTATTTATAGCAAAAATATTTCAGTCCTCAATAATTGAAGCGATACTTGTTTCAACAAGTCATTCAGCATCCCATAACAATAATTTCCCTTGCGAGAATAAGGGACTACTCTTTTACGTGAATTATCCAGTAATCACATGTAGTATGAAAGACACTCATTGATTGACGTGACGCTTCGATAAGAAAGAATAACTTTGGAGCACATTTTATCTATACTTTTTTAAACTTTTATTTCTCGAGACTACAAGATGTCAAAATGTTTCAGAAGCTTTGCAAGCACGGGTGATGCGCTGTAACAAAGCGACTTAAAATTTTTAGGTACAACCTTCCATTGTGAAAGTTTTCCCCGTTCCAGTTTGACCATATGCAAAAATCGTCCCATTGAATCCTTCAAGAACAGAATCGACAAGTTCACGAAATGTTTCGTCGTACAGATCGAGCTGTTTTGACCTGAAAAATAAAAAAAAAAAA
>PQVD01000512.1:25669-58977 GCA_003012265.1 Setaria equina | reverse complement strand
TTTTTTTTTTATTTCTAGGAATTATATCAATTTTGAATTTTAAATAAATAGCAAGTAATAGAATTTTACCATCTCACAATAAATGCTTACCGTGGTCCATAAACTGAATCAAATGTGAATACTTTTGGAGGCTCATCTGGTTCTTTCGGATTAAGCAATTCAATCACGCCACGGCTCGTTTGAATATCGACAATACTGAAATTTAAAGAAATGAAGTCTTAGAAGCGGAAATTGTCTGTCTCAAAATATAAATCATTTGAATCACTGTTTCAAAAAAAAAATTAGCAAATGTTACTATTTAGCCATAATAGAAGATCTTATAAGAATCAAATAGCATTACGAAGGACATAATATTCAGAAGTATATTTTATATATATACCGCTGCTTATTTACCAGGAATAATAGGACACTAGAGTAAAACAACTTATTTCTTTAAAGCTAACTGTTAAATAATATAAACTTACCTGTGATGCCCATTAGATATTTCAGAAGCAGATAATGGACGACAGCGGATGACTACTTTGACTGTTTCTGACTTCTCGATCGTAGTGCGTGGTTTTAAAGGCGCAGACACCATAACCGTTCCGAGCAATTGTATTGCCGTTGCTAAACTTTTCATTTAGCTAGATTTAAGGAACTGATAATGGTTTACTTTACAAAGAACGTGCAGAAAAAAGACCACATTTAACTTTAAATTTACTGGTAACTTTAGTCAACAAGCGATTAAAAGAGCTTAGACAGACTCACAAAAAGTGACAATGGCGGACTGCAGCAGTGCAGACAGAAAAAAAGGAAAAAATTTTTTCCGTTAAGCCGGTTAGCTTGTTATTGCCATGGAAACTTCCCATCAAACCTGTCTCTCTTCCACTCCTTCCATTTTCAGTCAATTTCAAAGTCAAATAACTTTATATTGTTTTTCTACTGCATGCCAACAGGAAATCAAATCCTGAATGAAGTTAAATGCAAATTTAAAAGAAAAAAATATTGATATTTCTTTATGTGAATTTAGAAAAATATTAAGTTTATACATAATAAATGAATTCTATTAGAATCTAGACCATTATGTACAGAGTAAAATACCAACAAGTTTTATTCTTTTTACTTAATACATTTATCTCGTGTTATTTTAAAATTAACGATCTGTCAAACTAGAATCTGATGTTAATCATACTCATCTTTTCGAATCACTGACCTCCGTAGAATGTCTATTGTCTTCATGTTTTCTTAATTTTTTTAAACATATTTTTTGATAGTTTCATAGTACTTAATAACAAAGACATACAACAAACCTAAAAGTATGTTTCATCAGTAACGTGAAAATTTAATTTTTCAGCTATTTTGAATTTCGGAGAGTAACTGGAAAAGATTTTAAATCGGAGAGCCTCAAGATACATTGTAGTTATCAATCGCTCTCAAAAAACGAGCGAAATAGCTGACCGAGAACTGGCCGGTAGAATTTACGTCGATGAATAGTAATTAGATGGCACATTTCAGTGGGTAGTACTTGCAGAAAAAAAATGCGATTACTCGAGGAGTTTACAAGAACATTGTATGTCTGAAATAAGATAGTGGGTTAATAGACAAGCTCGATATGGTTGAGCATGACATGTGATCTTGTATTAATGTCATTGGTAGTCCGATTTAAAGAGCCAAGTGAACACATCAACATTCTATGTTCAGGTCAATCAATACAATCAGCAAGATTAAATCTTTACCAACTACGAAATATGTGCTGCTAGTAGTGCCTTGCTATATCCTTATATTCCTTCACTGTTTATTCACAAAAATTTTGGCAAACTTTGCTTCGCAGCGCCTGAAAATAATATTTAAATTAATTGTCAGTATGCCTTACTAAATATATCACGGCATACATCAACAAAAAATCTCACTATTCCCAATATTCAAAGTACATTTTTAACTTTTGACCTCGTCTGAAAAAACGTTTAAATTATTTTATAGCTGCATGACATGAACACTTTTGAGACGCACCACTTCATTTTGTTGACATTCGGCTTACATAAACTGTCAGGGATCAAAGACAATTAAAGGAAATTAATGCAATAAAGCATGTCTGGAATAAATTTAAACTTATAGTATGGATAGTAAGAAATTTAATTAAGAGGAGAATCTTGTGTCGGAAAAGTTTAAAGTTGCCTTACGCAGACTTCAACTTTTTTCCATTGTTAGTTCTTTCTATTTCAAAATACATCTTGCTATAATGACTTGTTAAATGCGATTTCGCACTTCAAATAAGTTGTTTTTCATCAGACAGAATCAACCTAGTTGATGAAAAGGTTTGGGAATAATACATCATGCAACTACCCAAAACTTTTCTGAAATAGATGTATAGTAAAAATATGAACTACACAGAGTATAGTAGGTTAGATAAAGACATCAGTTAAAAATATAAAAACCATTAATTAATAGTTCCACAATCTAGCAAGAACAATATTGTAGATAATGATGTCAAAAATAATGCAGAGGTCAAGTAATTTGGTAAGCGGATATATAAAGATGAAGTATTTCGTTAAGACTAGACTGTCTCACTAATCACCATCATTCATTTCAAAATTAGACAACGCTACAAACAGTTGGTAAGTGAAAGGAAAAAGTGATGGAAGAAAGAGCTATTGACCCTCTAATAAAGTGCGTATTATATTCGTAGATAAATTTGTTCTAGGTGATAATTAACTAAAACTGTATGATTTATGTTAAGTGAAGATAGCAAAATTAACTGAAGATGACATTGCGAACCATTTTAAAAGGTCGCATACGATCCGGTGTTTAATTCCATTAAACCACCACTCAATACCAGGTGGACAGAAAGGCTGGTGGCTGTTGACATTGTTAATGAAGAATTAGGCCATTTCAATTCAACAACATTGATTTTCTGGTTTGAGCCACCAAATACAACTGAAGTATTTATGAATTAAACCAAATCGTTCATAAAGATTAAACTCGGTTGCCAGTGATACTAGGTCTAACTTAAAGCTCTCAAATATGAATATCTGTAAGGATGGAGATAATCGGTGCTTTTCGCAGACAACGCACAGCGACAACAGCGCAGATGAAATATATATATATATAGGTTTGAGAATTACAATAAATTCATTAAAAACGACGGTCACTTACTCAACGGGTCTGAAAAACCAATCTTCATTTAACTCCTAGCCTGCTAATTCATTTACATAATGACTTAAATGCATTTATTTCCCTGCTTTTTGGTAATATTCAATTCTATCACGATGATGTCTAATTTAATCATCAAAATTCATCGCAATAAAGATTAAAAAATTTAGTTTTATAAAACAAAACAAGCAGCACGATAAATAATATTCTAAAAGAAGAAAAAAATTTGACAGAAAAGTATCATTCAGGCTGCAAAACAAAAACTGACAAAACTGAAACCTTATGAAGTAATAATAAGCTATCATTGTACCAGGAAATGCTTTTAAAGAATTACACCTGTAAAGTATTATAAGATACTTTCACGATTTCATGTCTCATAAGGCATTGAGAATCATCAAGGAATATAAAGAAGTACTATTAAAAGGTTTTGGAAAAAAAATGAAAGTGATAACTATCTTTGAAATCCTTTTACATAAGGAATCATTTTAGTGATTCCAACTTTTTTGAAATTTATCCTGTCAAATTCATCACCTGCCTTATTCACGTGATGTATTTGATTAGGCGATCAAGTTATCTAAAGTTATCAGCTATAACGGATTAGAAACATTTGGTCAAAGTTGTTCACGAATGTTTAAAAAACATCACACCTTATTGTTTTAAGATTGCATTTTCTTCTACATTTATTAATGTTTTATCAAAGGAAGCAGCTTTAAGTGGATAATTGAATATTTGATCTATATTTAAGCAAATGAAGGCTGTAAAGTGTCATTATCTAGATCCAAAGATTTAATGATTAAATGTAAGAAATTTAAATCCCAAATATATTTTCTATAGTTTCTCTGTACACGACGCTTTTCTTCCTCAATATGTTACAAATCAGAGAAATCAGAATTTACCCAATTCAGCAGGAACTTTGAAGTTCTGTCAGTGAATCATTAAATTAGCTTATCATATTCAAGGATTACAATTTCCATCGTGTCTCGAAACATTTTTAAACACATTGGTTAAATTCTAATGTTTTTAACATGATCTGTTGGATTTGTCAAGCTTTAAAAGAATGCAGAAAGAACTGGTGTGGAGTTAAAATTGCTTTTGGCAATAGCTCTGCATGATCTTATTCCACTTAATGAGGCTTCTTTCCTGGAAATATTTCTCTTTTACCGAAACAATCCATTTTCCTAAATTTCCACTTATACACTTCACGGCAGTAATATATAAATTTAAATATACACGGATATATGAAAACATATTTGAGCAACGTGAAACTTATTTGTTTCAGAGAAACGGAATGAATTTGAAATTGGAAATAAATTCTCAGAATTAGTGGTAAGTTATAGTCACAACGATAAATTCTTGAAATTAATGATAATTTATTCAAACTATCCAAGAATCGAGAAACAAATAACGAAGGAAATGAAAAGAACATGAGAAGGAAGTCAGCTGTGGAGGTCCGTTTCCCCTTCGAGTTAATGGTCTTGAGATGCTGATTTTAAGACGAATAATCAAATAAGATGAAGGGTAGAGTTTAAAATAGCTTGTAACCAACATCCTTCACCATGTGAATCTGAAGATGTATGAATGAAGGAGAGGTTTGAAAAAGTTGTAGACACTTCAAGAATGTAAGAATTCTATCTACTATGGTAATAGAGTATCACATGATCCTATCACAGGAAATGTACTTGATGCAAATGTAGAACATAAGAAATTCAATATTCGAGCAGTCTGGAACTTGGAGTGTAAAGAATGTTCCTTTAGCCAAGAAGTAGGGAACGTTGAAACGATCTGTTAAGATGATCGAAGAGAGACGGCGACGCCTGTCAAGGGTTAACAACCATTATTAAGCTTAAGTTAAACAGCAGTAGTTAGCTGCCATGGGAAGCAGAAGGAATAGCAATGCAAGAGCGTAGCATCCATCACTTGCAGTAGTAAAGTCAGACACTAAGGGATCAATACAGCTAGGCCTTTTGGCTCTAGATGGATGTTTCTTCAGTGGCATACTCGAGGCTAACAGCATAGGACAACCAGTGTTGCGGCATGCAAGTTGACATCTTTTCAGAATTGGCATTCAGTTCCATTTCGTTCCGCGTTACTTCTGTTTGTTCAAGGTCCTTGCTCCAGCCGTATGTTGTACTTGTATTTCCGATGAAAGAATCGTTTGGAATAAATTTCTACCACCGCTAACTGCCCAGTGTCTTTGAGTCAACTGCTAATGAATTACATCACACAGCTTCAGATGATTCGACACCATAACATGTAATGATGTATTTCTCATAGTAATTAGAATCTTGTTTTGCACCTGTAGAGATAGGCGTATTTTTGATAGAACTTATATGAAAAGCAGAATTTGTACACAACAGATAGCTGTTCCAGGGATATCACTTCATAGAGATTGTAACAGCCATGCAGTTTATTACTGGAAAAAGTTCTCCATCGGATAGTTGCAATAATTTCTGTGCTATTAAGTTGGTTGCGTATACGTTTAAATTTCACAAAATTTATATTAAATAAATTCAGAAGAGAAAAGACCAGAGTAGCATAATTTTTACTACCCCAATTTTGAGCTATAATAAGATTCAATAGGTAAAAACATGACTTCTATTAAAAATGCAAGGAAAGTCGACGGATTCTGATTCTCTTTGGATTAATTCGATATGAAATATGTTTTCGAATTCAACCAAGTCCAGAAACATGCATTCATTTTGCAAATTGAAATGTCTTTTGCTGCACCTCATCCGTCGATTGTTTTTGTTAAGTCCACACATGAAGTCAAAGAAAGACAAGGGTTTAAAACAACAAAATCTCATCAGTTTTTCTTGGCTGCAAAAATGAAGTTACTACAACAGAAGTGCAGAAGAATAGAATTTTTCCACTTTCTCTTCTCTTATCTCAGTGATCTGATTCTTCGCGATACTCTATCCTATTTCAGCCACATGTTACTTAATGAAAACTACACTGTATTCACAGCTAGGTAGCTCTAATAATAGTCGACATGTTGGCTCGACATCACAGTTGTATACATGAAGTTATTCTAACATTTCAAGATGCATATCTCTAGCCTTAAAATATCATGTTTTTGGAATTACCGTTATATAATCTAACCTATTAATCAAGAAATAAGTTTTATTTTAATCAAATCCAAAGTTTAAGTTTAATCAAATCCATGCCTGCGGAGTCATGGTCCATAGTTATCAAATTGGTGATGGGACCATATAACATGTTTATCGCCTTATATTTTCCATTAGGAAGTAATAAGATGAGTTGAAGAAATTGAGCTTAAAAAAATAAGTTTTTTCTACGAATATCAGAACTACGATCAGCAGCAGGTTTATCCATTCACTTAATACATTGCTGTTGGAAAATTCATGATACGAGCACCTTCCGAAGCCGACCAGACCAATTCTCTACTATGAAAACTTGTTCAACAAGCCGCTTAAAATTCAAAGAAAGCGAAGAAATCAGGTTTCAAAGCAGCCAAGGAAGCGCATAAGAGATCTGTCTTCATTGCTCACAAACCTATTTGCAAATAAACTGCCATAAATTTTGAATCACAAATTCCCAAAAACGTACGTAATTGTTATGCTACATTCTCAGGGCTATTAATCATTATATACGACGTATGAACTATCCTCGGGAACCAAGTATGTATGAAAATAGCCAATCGCCGATTAGGTTAAGACAAAAATCTATTCATTTTTTGACATTTGGAGATTCAGAAGTAGAATACTAAATTAATCGTTCCAGAAAAAAAAGAAAACGGGACAAGTCATATGGTGATGAGGCAGTAATACCGTCCACTAAAAATTTTGCTCTGAAGAACATCCCTCTAAAAGATGGAAATGGCATCTGTTCTTTCATTAGGATCATCAATTAAGTCAAATAATTACCGGGAAAAACGTAGCAACATTGATAATGAGGCCATAATACTATTTACATCATCAACACCATCCAGCAGTACGCTTTTAAATAAAAAAAAAAAAAAATGATTGGAAAGTTCTTTTACAAAACGTGTGACAAACACAGCTAAAATCTACAAATTACTCGGATTCGAAGTTTGAAGTCTTGTAGGAAATGAAAACTATCAGTGCGTTCATATATTGTAATTTGAAGTTCTGCATTAATGTTATTGACAGAACGTGAAAATATCTGAGATCTGTTTATTCAGATCAATGTCTTTGCAGTATCTTAACATAAAAGGACCAAGACGGGGTAATCCTGACGACTGTAACAAGCCTCACAAGCTGCCGAAATACCCGTTATTTTTGAATTAAGACTCAACTAAAGGTAATGAAACAAACAGTCAATAAGCCCTAAAAATTTACAGTGATATGAAAAATATAATTTGGGAATCCACATCCGTAACTATGTTTTAAAGTCCTGAAAAAATAATATTTTAACTTTAAAAATCAGTCATAAGGTAATCTCCCAAAACTTTAGTTTAGTCACCACAAAAAATTTTGGAAATCAGTATACTATAAAAATGTGCACAAAAATGAAATTTTCCCCACCCAAAGATTAGCCCCATGTTGAATCTAATTTTGCTGAAGGCAATGCAAAACTTTAACAGTCGACAATATTTAACTTATTGCTGCTTAAGTCTGCGTAATATCTACAATCACCAATTCCACTCTTGACTTCCTTCTATTATGGGAACCAATTAGTATCAAGTGTAAACAAAAATTAGTCTCAGCCTAATATTCAGAAAGAGCAGTATGGTAAAAGTCCAATACTCTCTTACAAAGCTTTAAGAAGTTCAACATTCGTATCCAAAGATTACGTATTTCTGAAAGATCACTGAAACGGCACGAAGTTATGTCCTTCATAATTTTTATACAATTCACTGTTATTCTTCAACTTCGAGAGGATTAAATCATAAGAAACACCGGTATGACAATATGCAACAGACACAACCTAAGAGCATTTATCGATGAAAGGTATGCAATTACTGCAGATAACAAAGGTTGTGACAGAATGAAGAAACGGTTGTTGTGAATTCTGAACAGTAAGGCCGCTGTTAAATACAATTAGCGAATCGATCATATGATCGAGATGATAGTAAATTAGAAGGCGATGAGAAATGGAAGTCTGAAGTGTAAGTTGCATGCTTGGAAGACAAGAACTGAGTTAGATCTAAGGCAAAAATAAGGTATCACGAAAACACAGTAGAATGTAATGCATCATTTTCATGGATTTCTAGAAGTATTTCAGTCCCAGAATTGAAAGGCACTGAAACATTACCATCCAAAACAATATGAGCATTTGTGCATCTTGATCTGACTCGTATCCTTTTAGCAAAACCACGCTGTATTCCTGCCGAAAAAGTTGCATTGAATACTGGATCCCGAACCGTGAATGCTATCACTGCAAATTACATCACGTTATTCAAATTAAATTTTTATCAACTACTGCACAAAAAATTGAAAAATGATCATGAATGAAGTTTTTTTAAATCATTTATTACCGTACATACTTGTTTCAAACATAATGTTGAGTAATCTTGTCCTTGCAAAAATAATAACTTGTTTTACATTAGACCACTTAAACTATACTACTAAAATCATTGCTTATTATTCCATGTTAGTTTACTAGATCAAAACTGACATGCTGACAGTAACTAATAATTTGTCAACTAAGAACGTACTTGTACACTGAGGATCAAAAAGTAGTTTTTCATTGAAACGCTTGCATATTTCCTGAATGACAGCATCTGTTGGATTTCCATCAAGCAAGTTCATATTTGCCATTATTGATAATAATTCTCCAACATGCTGATCCGAAACGCGATTAATATTGTAATTCCTGAATCAAGATCCAAAACTCTAACACTATTGTGACTGTGTCGGGGAATCCTCGTACAATGTTATTCACAGATATCTTTGAGATTTTTTCTTCTTCTATACCGCCCGATCAATATGCAAAAGAAATTAAAAAAATGCGAATGTACTTTTCCTTCTTCAGAATCTACCTCGTAGAAAAGTTAGGAAACTTTAAAGAAAACTTCATAGCACGACATTTCTGATTTTCAATTGCTAATTGTTAACGGCAGCGAGCTTATCAAAACAATATCACCGTGTCTTTAAAAATTTTGTAATGTTCCTGCTAGAAACTTATCCATAAATCAATAATTTCATACACTGACACCCCAAAAAAAAAAAAAACTGATCCACTTCCCAATTCCTTAACATTTCACCATTTCCTGTTTATCCCGTAAAAAGAATCACTGGAAATGTCCGGTCATTCAATGCAGCCCGTCTTCTGGCAATGGCGCGACTGCACGCCGGACACGGCCGTATATCTGCTTCCTGAAAAAGCGATGTACAAACTAACATGTACAAATGCTAAATATAAAGAAATCAAAAAGTATAATCAAGGTAAATTTTATTGACCATGATGTAGATCCTGTTCCGGTGCAAGCTGTCATACCAGAGCTTTTCTGACGTAACATTGGACCATCATCGATTTGAACGTCATAATAGCTAACTCGAGAAGCATGGCTTTCACCAATGAAAACATCATTAAGAGCTAGCAATGGGTATTCTGGGTCGCAATCACCTTGCAGAAACAATCTAAAAAATTATAAAAGTCTACCGAAAAAATTACTTGCCGATTGCCAAAATAATGAAGTGGAAGAACAAATGAAAATACTGAATGCTACTGATAAACAGATAAGTAGGAACTAAACAGGACAATGTGAATGAAAACAAACTATAAAGCAACAACGTGAGGCAAAACGATAATGACAAAATATATTCTAGGAAGTCGAAATTAAACTTCTGTCGGATTTCTAAAAAACGAAAGTAGCTTACCTACTCATATCGTGACTAAATCAATAGTTCATCACAGAATCGTTTTAGGCCGAAGAGTTATGAAAAAAATATTAAGCAGGTATGAGCATTATATTCTGGTTTTAAGTCCATATTAATGAAAGCTGTCATGTTAAAAACAGCGAAAAACTGTTGAATTAAAACAGTATACTGGCATAATATTCAGCAAGATCCACATATGATGTAGGGTTTCGTATTGGCATGACACGAAAATGATTAGGACATCCAATTATAAGATTTCAGCAGATCTAACCTACATTACATCAACTCAGTTTCCGATGAAATCTCTAATATATAGATCTGGATCATTTCAAAGTGCTATTAACGGGAAATTTTTCATCTGAATCTGATTGTATAACATATTTAAAATTGAGTTAACTAGACCAAGTTATATTAAAAACCAAACGATTTGACGAAGTGAAAATGAAATAAATCAAAACACAATAAGAAAAAGAAAAAAACTAACCGCGCTTCACGCAATTTGTCACTTTTCTCATAACAATCTTCATCACATTCCGCATTACTTTTGTTGTTTTCCACCCATTTCAGTACCGTTACACGTATTCTTTGTCTTCGAATCCACCTTTAAAAAATAAACCAGTTAAAAATTGACTTTCACTGGTGAAACAAACAAATCGCGGAATTATAAAGCAAAACATGTCAATACTATCTATATCTGAGAAAGAGCGAATTTCAATATTCATTAAATGCGTCGAGAAAATCTTCTTTAGAAAAAAAAAAAAACTATGAAAAAAATCAAAAGCAAGGTCTCGAACGAGTAAGAGCCCACCAATGTGGCATAACCAAACGTTATGGCACTGCTAAATAATCATACTGCACCTGCACTCGCCCTTGAGCAGTTTCTCGATTATTTCACCAGCCGGCTGTGTTCCTTTCTTTGTTATACACAGATAACCTTCGGACCTATACATTTCTAACATTTAATAAATCTTCCGAATAATTTCCCTAATGAATTTGAGTTCCTGTAACTCATCGCTAATCTGGAACAAAGCTGTATCAAAATATAAGTATTTTTAAGCCTTGGAAACTAGCTTTTAAAAGCTACTGACCATCTGAATTGGCACTACTGAATAGCTCCCATTTCAGGAAAGTATTTACAAGAAAAAGTTTAACGTATTTATTATTCGTGCAGCGATTTAATTGTTGGCTAACTAAAGTTCATGTTATATCTCATTCACTCTAGTGACAAAATGAAAAAATAGGCTAGACGAGGGAAATGAAAAGTAACAACCATAAAAAAATATCATTAAAATACCCCATTGGATCAGTATTGAAACCGATAACGGCTCGATGGTCGCGTATTTTTTCAGCAGCCACCAGAAAAGTACCATCACCACCAGCCGAAAACACTGCATCTGCATGGGCTATTACTTCCACTGTATATTCTCGTCGCGTTACAACTTCTACTTCAATCCCTCTACTTCTAAAAAAAAAAAAAAAAGAAGAAAATAGAACTGATTGAGACAGGATTGAAGAAATGTTACAAACATTCTGGTGTAAATTTCAAAAACAGCATCTTTCAGCATATGACGCTAATCCTCATTCAAGAGCAATGCCCATCAGAAAAACCTTAATTTAGATAATAATTGATTTACCGAAAGCATCGCTAATCTGATATTTGATTTTATTACACTAAAGACGGTTAAACTGGAATCACTTATCTTACACCCACCAAGCAGACAATTTTGCAAACACGAGAACTACATGTAACTCCATTTTCCTTATCTTCTTCTAATTTAAATTTTTTATACCAATTTCCCATTATTTTTAATTATCCATTACAAACAATCAATATTAAAATGTTAGTGCGGATATAATTTTCTAGTCTAACGTGCTTTTTTCCCACTTCCTTCTAATTTTAGATATTTCATTAGTTATATAAAATAAGGCAAAATAGCTCTCGGAATTCCCTTTCATCCATTTTTCTATTCATCAAAATGTGCAGAAAGAAACAGTCACTTACTCAAGACACTGGCGCATAGTGCGAACATAATTTTGTTGCTCGATATGTTTCTTTTTCATTTCCTTGTAATTCCAGCCACTTCTTTTCAACTGGAAAAAATAGATAAATATGACCAACATCTAGTCGCTGTTTAGGTAAATGTCCGAAAATGCAAAAAAACCTACTTAAAAATTAATCGGGCGAGTTTTGCAGTCAATAAAAATTTGACCATACTTCTATCGTAACTACTAGTTCTTCCTTTAAATTTGCCTTATGGAACACCAGTAATGAAAATTATCAAATCTCAAACCAATTCACAAAACTGAGTGCGACTTAGCTGTGGGTGCTTCTGTCTTTCATAGTCCAGTCTTGTCGTTTTTGATAAAATCACTACATGCTTCGGCAGGAAAACTAGTTCAGGATATGTTGAGTTCTGAAGCGGTATTTTTAAAACATAAACGCTCCATCCCCTTTTCTTTCAAAATAAGATAATAAAGGAAGAAAGGAGTAACAAAGTATCAAGAATGTACAAATTAAGGAAATTTACAGTTTTTGTACACACATCACTGTCGTCTTCACATTCCAGGATACTATTGTTAACATTCGTTTCACCTGCTACCATCTTTCTTTTTCGTATGTTATTCAGCTGTATTATCTAAAAAATCTTGAGATCCTAAATTACTGACGTAGAAATGCTTTCTAGACAAAAAAAAAAAATTCATAAATGTTTGGTTAATCATGAGCAAATCTTTGCTGGAAATAATATTAAATTCTACAGCCTAAAACGATATAATCAACGAAATTCTACACAATTACATTTCAAGTAACACTAGTGACAAGGAACCGAACAATAAAATCATTTTTGTTTTCCTCACGAACACAATTTTTTGTAATTACAAATTTTCTAAAAACGTTGGAGAGCAAATGAATTTCAAGCAGTATCTGCTAAATGACATGAAAAACATCACAAACATAACACTTTGGTTCAATCCAAAACGTCGTAAACACACTTCCGACACCAAAAAAGAAATTCAAAATATTCGATTTCACACTATACTAAAAATGAAAATTAGGTGAAAAACTACCTGTTAATAGGGTGAAATGCGTTATACAAATTATTTTACCACATATCACAAACTTAGCGATATGGAAGATTCCTACGACTTATTTCAAGTTCACCAATAATATCAAGACCAAGTTACTTATATGCAACAGTTTTTTTTGAACAATGGAAATTGTAAGTCACTCACTTTACAACAGCTTGATCAGTAGTAGCTATTGAAATATGTTAGAGAAACTCCAAAAATGCCCTTTTTTGCAAACGCACTTTTTAGTACAGAATGCTACACATGTGTGAATCCGTTAAGTCTTTCTGTTTCGAAATGACAATAACTGTGAAGTGACTCGAAGATTCCAGATGTCCTTATACCACATCATAAGAGTACAAAGACAAAGGTTGCAAAAAAACTGGTTTGAATATTTTCCGAAATATAAGAATTCTTTTTTTAAACTTACATAAAAAAGAAAAACTTCCTCACTGAATGTTTTTTGAAAGAAGAGTAATTCAGCAAAAACAAACTGCTAAAACTAGTTTTACGGTTACGGTTATAAAAAACTTCAATTTTTTGCATGTTAATAGGAATAATCACTGTTATAAAAAGTCTCAAATTCTTGCATACTTTCTCAACAGAATTTTCGACAAAAATATGTAGTGGAAATGCATCAAGAGGAAGAGAGAATGACTTATGCACGGAAATGAAAGAAAGCAGGTTTTTTTTTTCTTGAAATACCCAAAAAACAGTTCCACGTCTCGAAATATCCTCAAGGTGTAGTTAAAACAACCCAAACGACCATCCAGATTATGCTGATACATTTAACTTTGTCAGAAAAAAGAGATGATAAATTGCCAAAATGTCCTAGTAAACGCGCAATCCCATGAGAGAATATAAGTGAAGTTATATAAAGCTAAAGCTAAATACCTCATATACCAATAAAAGTTTATTAAAACATTGCCAATAAAAAAAAGGAAAAAATTGATCGGTTAACCAAACAGCGATACCGGGAGCAGTTTATTGACAAGTGTAGGTCATCAATTTCAAACAAGTCCATGTATGCATGTGCAGGTAAAAACAGTTAGACACGCAGATAAGCAGGCATCATTGTCCTTGAATGGAGTACGTTTGTGATTTGTTCATCTTAAATTCAATGATGTGATTAACATAAAAGCTTTGTATTCATGAAATTCCCTCCTTGTTTGGAATCGTGTTTATTCAGTGGTCAGAGTGATTATTCACTCCGACCGTTGTTAACATTCTGAACATACAAACCTTTCCTAAACTGCGAAAGGGTTAAAAGTGTCTTTATGCGACATGCTATCGAAACTTTAAGAAACATATTGTGAGAGAGGATGTCGAAAAGCTGTTACAGATTTCTGAAAATTTCAGGAACTGTCTGACAAAAATGGTGAAGGAAAACTTACGAGCTAACCAATAACGATGAAATAACAGGAAACTCTAGAAAATTCGGACTTAAATAAACAGAATTTATGAAAGTGAAATAAGTACTTTCCATGATGAACAACAGCAAGGGCAGAATCGCTGAGCGAAAGACTTCGTCAAAACTTCATTTTCAAATGGGAGATCTTTCAACGAAAAAACATAAACAGATTACACTGGAGTTAAATTCCATAAAGAAAAAAATGACAAACTATCAAATCAAAAACTCGACAATCAAGCCGAAAACTGATTTGTAGAAAGGATTCATACAACAAGAAAATGGAATATGTACATACTTATCAAGAATATAACTTTTATGAACATATTTTATTCAAATTATTAACTATATTATCGCTACCATTTATTTTCATCCCACAGTATTAAATCACTGTGAACTGCTAACTTGCAAAAATCAGAACGACACCTTTCGCACTATCAACGACAATTATTAATCTTGTTCAGGGGGATCCGCAACTCCATTTATTATATTTACCCTTCTCTTTCGATTTCACTTTTTTTTTCGGTTCAGTGGCATACTGCCATTGCAAGATGCTTTCTCTTCTCCTGGGTAGAGAATGGAAATGGCAATAACGAAATGTCATAATATGCTTCAATGTATTCGTAGAACTGATAACAAAGACAGCAATGTCATTGAAAAGGAAGAATGGACGCTGCAAGCTGATTTAAAATAGGGCAAAAATTTCTGATGTGAACACTTTAAGAACGAAGACTCATAGTTTTCAAACTGAGAAAATAACAGAACTGATACGACTTTATAAACTTTAATAAGACACATAAGGAGAGTTCCCTTACGACATAGTATTTAGCGACGGTAAAGAAGCGGACATAAAAGCGGACATAAAATATTACTTTTAATTTTGAAAGAGGAGTTATGTTTGGCAGCTTCCAGTAATCAGTCTCAGCTATGATTATGAAATACCAATGTATAAAGTTTCAATGAAATCAAGAAAAAAAGTGACACATAAAAAACAGTTCATCGTACAGCAATAAATAAGACATCATAATGAAAGCGAAACAAATCAACTGTCCTACAAAACGGCAACTGTACCAGAATGAGTGCTCACACTACACTGAAAGTGAAAACCGGAAAATAACCCTGATACCGCTGTTAACGGACACGCTGAAAATTAGTATATCCAGTGATGAGAGAATGTGGAGTGTAATAAAAATAAAAGAGATAAATTCCGAACGAGAAGTACAAACCTGTTCCAAAGGATTTATACAGGATACTACTGCTCCCAAAATCCTAGTATAAAAATATTTTGAACAGGAGTATTTGTCATCAGTCAAGATGTATTACTACAGTCAAATTATCTATGCTATATTCGTATCACTGGTTACTGCTGACAGTGTTCACTGGCGTAAGTTCATTGCTTTTGAAAATTGACACTTGACACAAATCATGGCCTAAGTTCAGATGTATGAACGAAACGTTTCCAAAGACGTGCCTGGCTCACCATGAAAGGAAACTTTAAAACACGAAGGTCGTAATAAACACAGGGCAAGACGGATCGTTTCTAATAAAATTTTCACTATAAATTTAGAAAAATAGGTGACTTTGCAAAATCCAAAGTCCGAAGAAAAAAATATCTTCCAAATAAAATGTAAATGTGCATACAGTTTGGTTCAGAATGGCGAGATTTAATATGCGTCACAAAAGACGGAATAGGTACTGATAAAATCAGCAAAGAACCTGCATCATGTACCTTGGCCTTGCGCGAAACAGGCCGCGACAACGATCCAAACGACAAATGGAGATCTGTACCAGAAAACAACTCTGTCTGCTTTGATGTAAGACATTTTAAAACCACCAACTTGCGTCAAACATCAGATATTGACTGGAGAATTCAGTTTCTTCAACAAACTGAATTCTCCAATCAAAAGACACAGAAATGTGAATTAAAATGAAGAAATACTTTACAAATGACACAATTTTAAAAAGAGTTAGTGTTTCCAATCTATAATTTTTGGATGGTCCACCAAATCAATCTATTTTTAAGGAAGTAATAAATGGGACGGTACGTACATACTGTAATCTGTTATGTCCAAATGCTGATACCGCATATCTGATTAAACGAACACCGCAAACACATCGGTCATGCTTTGCATTTGTGACCTATCATCACGAGAAACGAAATAACGACTGGTACATATGGCGAGATAAAGTAAGTTCTGTCTCTGAAATTCCGAAAACTTGGCATATGTGAAGACATAAACATGAGATATGCCTGATTCGTTGAAGGAGATAAAAGTCTGCCCATTCAGTGACAAGAAATATCACACTGACTAATGGGAAATTATTGAAAGCTGGGAACACTTCAGAAATGCCGTTTATCCACAATTACGTTTACAATTCGATGTGAATTCCGATTCGACCGCAAACAATTCCCGAGTGATGAGGAAATATTCAAGAAGTTGCGGAAGATATAATGTGATACAGAAAGTTCACTTTTTGTACTCTTATGTAGTCTCAAAACATTAACAGTTCTCGAAACAGATTCCCAAAGGATCCTACCAGTGGCGATATCAACCCTTCTCCCTCACCCACGTAATGCCATCATCTCTCAATTTACAGCTTGCTTAACTTACAAAAGAGGAATAGCACATCTCCCCATCACTCCACAGCATTTTGATATCTTCCAAAAACACCGCACCATCCCAACTGGCCGCAATGAAAGTTTCCTTCCCACGTGTAATCATTATTTCCATAATTCTCTGAAAATGGTAGTTTCTTGGATTTGTAATGTGTTTATTTGATACAGCGTTGAATGAGCTGCGTTAATTGTCTGTTATTTAACTTCAATAGACATTTTTAAAAATTTAGCACTGGTTTCTCGTTTTTCTTTGAGACTTCAAACTGGTTTGTCATCTTATCCAGATTTCCCCAACTTATTATCGACATTATTTCAGTGACGGTTCTAATATTTCATTATTTTTTAAATTTTCGAAAATTATCTAATCAAGATTTCCAGAAGGAAGAAAATACCCGACTTCGAGAGACAACGGATGAATGTCTCAGTTTATATCAAGCAAAACATAGAACAGATAGGCCCAGCAGTGAAACTGAGTTCTTAAAAAATAAAACCACCAAACTTTCTCCTTTGTGTACCAATAACTTTGGCTATACCTTACTGGAATGATAATAGATTCTCATCTTCCATAGCTGAAATCCCAGTAAATAATAGACTAAGAAGCGTATATAGGTCTCTGTTGTCCATTTATGTATCGTTGTAAAATGATTCCATCCAGCCTTATCGTAGGAATAATTATGTCGATGTTTCTCAGGCTTTTAGAAAACAAAAAGGCGTAATTCCTTCGCTAATACTTATCCCTTTTTTGGACTACAAAAAAAAGTAGCTCTTGACTTAATCAGTTTAGAATGAAATGCACTTCAAGCACTTAAGTTTAATTTCTCTTTCCATGCAGTTTCTTCATTCGGTTGGCAACTCCAATAAATTTTCGATTATAGTTTATAAGATCCCGCTTAGTTCGACTTGGATCTTTCCCTATCATTTTAAAGATCAAATAAACTAATGACCAGAAAATCAAGGATTTATGACCGCTATGAAATCTGAAAATTGAATGATGATAACTGCGCATAATAAAAATACTCGTTTTCTTGTCGAAGTTATTAACTTTTCCTTAAATGATTAAAGAAATCAAGGAATCACTAATATCAGTTGCAAGAAAGCGATCTAAAATTCGAAATAAAGCATGACATAAGAGAATAAGTAAAATAATGTGGGAGAGACCGGTGGAGTGTCAGTGTATTTTTCTAGTGTAGTGCTTTTTAAAAATCTTGACCTGACTCCCCACAAGAACCCACTGTTTATCTATGACCAGATTCTACCGCTTTACCAGATCTCACCTATTCAGCTGTTTACGATTTCATGATTTCAGAGATTTTATCCCTTTGATTAATGTCCACAAAGATGGCATTGTAACACAGAAGTAACGCAGCAAAGAATTTCAAAAATATGTTGCATAGGAACACTGCTATATTAAAAATAGGATTCTCCCGAATAAAGTTTAATCTTTAACGTTTGATCGTATGAAAATAAATAGCTATTTATATTGGCCATTTTAGGAGTCAAGTAAGGCCTAAAAATTTTGTTAAGTTCCAAGCTTTTTTTATTAAATGAAGTATTGTGCATATTTCTTCTACTTTACATTCCCATATTTTTAACACTCAGCAAAAAAAAAAAACCTCCTGTCCTGTGATATCAGAGTGCCGGTGAAACAAGCTATGAATTAGTTTTTATAACAGATTTAAGAAGCCATTGAAATATGAAACAATTTAAATCCTTTTGTTCCTGAATAAACCAAAAATTTGTACCATTTCTTCGATGCAACAGAACCTGTTTTTTTATTTTCCCTTCCAAGTGTTTAGTCAAACAGCTCCAAAATCGCTCAATAAAGTGTTCAGTGCACTGTAACTTTATGCTACATAATACTTCCAAATACCATCGTAATAGATTCTTCGTTTGAAAACAATTTAGTTTTAGTAGCAAAGCTGCTGGTGGAAAATTCAGCTAGCACATTTAGTTTTTGTCTTCAGAAAAAAAGAATTTATCATTATTTTTGCATCGTAAAAAGTGCTCATCGTAGTAAATCTCTTCTCCAAGTACCATTTTCATCCTAAAGATGTTGTGCTTGAAGTTAGCAACTTCCGAAATATTGTTTACATCCTGAAATGCTTCTAACTAGCAACTAGTTTGCTTCCCAAAAAAAAAGCTGTCATTCTCAAGGGATTGGAAGAAGCACTTCAATATTTCGCTTCATTCAACTACATTCTTAGTCGTACAAAAATCCTAGATTATACATAGTTATAGGAAGATCCAACTTCTGTCTTTTCTTTAACATGCGTACTATCATCAAAATGAGGAAGAACAAATGGCCTAAGACGGTTTGAAAGAAGTAAATATACCTGGAAGTGTTTCACTAAAACAGTTTATGGATTAGTTTGTCAACGGATTAAGTGCGACGGTACTTAAGCTTTGTGAAAACATGAATTAATTTTGAACTTGTCAAAAATGCAAAAATAGCAGAATCCGTTATAGAGATACAAAAGCTTGCATAGTGCCTCCTAACATTTGCTGACTTTAAGAAGTTTATTTAACCTGAAATCCCGGTTCTGGACGTTAGGCTAAAAGCATAGTGGTGTGATGACTTTGTATATCGATCTAAGTTTAGAATAGATAGCCTCTCTTTCTTTCCCTCTGTCTCTCAAGACGCATATACGCATTCTTCGAACATGGAAGCCTAAGGAAGGCTATACATGCTGTTTATCCTTGCATGGGGTTCGCTCTACCTCCCGTTTTCCTTCTTTTCCTCCGGTGACAACTTTGCCTACAGATACTTGTTATCAATTGATATCTTATCTTGGCTGGACTACAGGTCGCTTTGTGAGAGTACCACTGAAAGAACCATTTTCGGAATGTTTTCTTCCAACTTATACAGGCATTTCATTATTTCCTCATTTACTTCACCTTCTTCTTCCGTCGGTCAGTTCATTGCTTCTAAAGTGAATTTTGGCTTGAATGTTGCATTTCATTTCTGCTCTCCGTGCTTACTGACTGTTACCGTATTGGTACGTTTATTCTCAGTTGGTGCTGTCATCGAAAATGACAATTAATTATCGGAAATTACGATAAATTAAGCCCACAAGTATAGTTAACAGAAGTCTAAGCTAATAAGCTTTTGCAGCTATTCATTCTGGCTTCTCTTTCGTTCATTCACAATTTTCTTTCTAACGAGTTTCCAACGGCTTTAGAAAAACGTACCAATCATTTAGATGTACACTGATCACTGCATTATTATTTCAGTCCTGTACTTTCATGAATCCTTGTCGTATTGAAATTTGTATAGTTACACAATTTCTGCCGTCTGAGTAATAAAAAAGAAAAAGGAAGTTTTGCTAATTGCATTCGGAATCTTATCGATTTCAAAAAATGATGTTTTAACATTGATTGAAATGTGTCTACCAAAAAGGTGATCATTGACTTTCCGGTCGCTAACTTTCTTATTAATGTTTCTGTTAAATTAACGGGTAATTTTAACAGAGAGAAATTCTTTTAAGAAATTCGATTAAATGCTTAGATGTTTTAAGTTAGTGACAGAGTATTTAAGTATGAAATATTTCCAAGTTCTTTTTTTTTCTTTCAAGACTTGCAAGTGCAAAAATTTAAGGCGGTAATAAATTGTTTAAAAAGAATTCACTGAATCGAAATCACAGTTTTCTTAATTTTGATCAAAGCCATTTATTTCTTCCATTTCATCATCCTTTCGTCATCGCCTTTACTACTGACACAATATACGTTCTCCATTGATGTGTGGTTCTGACTTCGTCTTTTCTATTTGATTGCTTGAACATTGTTTCTATTTTCAGTTGTCCCGGAAATCATGCCCTGAAATACTTGCGATCACTTCCAGTCTTCACTGTTGATAACAAGGAAAAAAATGTAGAAGTCCAACATGTACGTAATCTTTAGAATATAAATGGAAAGGAATGAGAAAAGCTCGCTGAATTGCTGTTCATAGAGTTAGTGAATGAAGTCACTCTCAAAATAAATTGAGCAGGGAATGTAATTTATTTTCTTCATTATGCTGAGTTCAACCATTCCTTGACGATTCACTGAGAATTTCATGAGCGGACAAAACTCTATGCTGGCTGTTGCACATTTAAAAAAATTTACGAATAATTTTTAGCTTAAAATTTCCTAATATACAAGTTTGATGTTTCATAATCATTACTCTAATAAATTTAAAAACCTAATTAAGAATATAAACTTGACGGTATATGCTGGTAAAATATATATTAAGAAATACAGAACAGATCTTATCTGCGAACGTTTATTGCAATAAGATGACACAAATGAAACGAAGCATTGAATTTCGAAAAACGATTGATTTACATATAACATTTAGACATTTTATTCGATCCGCATAAACAAAAATAAAGCCAAATGTACACACGTTTATTTTTATTAACTCAACAAGTGGTTACTGCAAACTTATTAGTCTTATTAAAAGATTTAAAAATTAATATGGACGTAAGGAGTGCTTTTGTATAAGACTCCAAGATGATAGACACAAATTATTTAGACAATTCGGAAAGAATTAGAAGGACGAGGTCCAGTAGAAATGATGTGGTGGTGTCTTATGCTATAAAATCCTCCTCTTTTGCTGCTACAGAGTCATTAAACTTAGTTTGAATTAGGGAGTGCAGTTTTAAATGTTTGGACCACATTTTTTTGCTTGACTCACGTTTTAAATGTTTAAGCGAACTGCCTAATTCCGTTCTAGATTCTTTGCCTGTTTTTTCAATTTAATTGCCTATCGATATGCTGTATACTAGTGCAAATATTAGCGGTCCTAGTTGGACATATCCATTTAGTTGCAATTTAACGATTATTTCAGTTGGCACTTTCTATTTGCCTCATTATTAAATTTGAAAGAACTCCAAAAAATCTAATTCATATATAGGAATTCTGTATTTCGTTAATATATTCACAAAATTCCGATCCAAGACTTAAATTTAGGAGCAATACCTAGCCGCGGAGGAATTCAGTTTCCTCTCTCTCCACTTCGATGCGCGATTTTTACCACAGTGTGCTACAAATCTACCAATTATTTTTGTAAATGTCTAGAAGTTTAGATGGTAAAAAGTTCCGATTGTTGACGTACTTTTTAACCTGCACCTAATTCCTTAATGCTTTTTTAAGTCGTTATTCTGCTGGTATGTAAATTACACTATCTTGTTGATGTTAATGTATCAGTTCCAGATACTAGATGCTTGGGGCGTCAAGCAGTGAGGAAGACGACGACGACCAGTTAATAAATGATAATGATGATGCATCCGAGGTGTGCTTTTTCTTTGAAATAAAGCTTGACATTCTTTATGGGGTGGATAGAAACATCCAAACATTACGCAGTTATTAAATACCTTAATTATAAAGATTTGGTGCTAGAAAAAGAAATCTAAGCATCTTGTAGATTCTTTGCCTTCGGCGCCATCAATTTCTACAGTCAAGTTCTCCACGTTCTATGTCACCAGCCCCATCAGATTCTGCTTCTCAAGCCAATTCATTACATCGTGGCGATTCTTTATATGCAAAGCGAAAAGATTCTGAAGTATCTTATGGTGGGATGGTAATCAAAACGGTAACTTATTTTTCTAATATTCTGAAACTATGGTTACACTTTCTACTTCGTTGTAGTTTTTATATGGTCAAGTATCCCAGATTTATTTTAGAGCCAGAGTAGGCAAATCATACCTCAGCCTCTGGCGAAACCAGTCTTTAATGAGCCTTCACAGGAAATCTCTGATGATGAAGAGGATTTTGCATCAAATGAGCAGAGCACACCAGCACATGTAATTACTGATTCTGCTACCGAAATAAGCAAAGAAGAAGAAGAAAAGATAAAGTAAGTGCTTTATTTCCACACATCCTTCTTCATTTCCCCAAATCCATTGATTTATGAGCCGCGGTTCGCGGAGGATTCGTATAACTTGAAATATTATCTCTTGAACTGTAGTTAGATGAAGGATAATATAATCTTGGCTGCTTTTCATTTTCATAAGAACTGTTACATTTGAAGTTTTCAGCATGCTTTGATACAAGTTTCAAAGAACTGAAATATTAATTTTTATTTGTCAAAATAATATTGTGTGATATTAATGTACCAGTTAAAAAAAATCCATCTTTAAAAATATAAGTTCTAACAAGGTTAAGCTTTCAGATGTATTCTTGTAATTGCAAATGCTGCACAGTTATTTTGCTTTCAAAATTTTGGCACTGTTTTTTGTTGAACTGGGTTTATTCTGTTTGCATCACACAAGATTAATGAAAATGTCTTCAAATGCATATAAATCAATTACTGTAGGGCTGAAATTGAAGAAGAAGAACGTAAAAAGAAACTAAAGTTATATGTTTTTGTTGCAAAATGCATTGCTTATCATTTCAATGCAAAACAACCCACCGATATGGCAAGACGACAGCTTAAGGTCTTGGATTTTTGTTATACATTATTAGATTTTTTTCAGTGACTTGACCAAAGTGTAATGAATCCTAGAACAGTTTAGTATAAATCAGCCTTTGTAGTTTAGATTTTAACTTGCTGCTAAAGTAAAATCGACGGATAACGATATATAGTTATAACATAATGTTAAGCAGCATATTTATTTGCAACTTTCCATCCACTGTGGCTATCCGTTTCTAGGTTACTAGGCAAGAACTGTCTAGGATTAAAGATCGCTTTCAATCATTTTTGAAAGGCGAGACACAAATTGTGGCAGATGAGGCATTCACAAAGGCAACTGAATCGTACTTCGAGGTTTGATAGAATATTCTGTTTTATAGAAAATGATTCCGTCTCCATATTTGTGTATTTCAATTTTCCTTGGATAAGTAAATTTGAGGATTACCCATTCGGTAATTGTGCACTTGATGTGGGCAGGCAAAAATGATGAGGCGGAATCATGCTTGGAGCTCTTGCAGGTTTTTCTGAAGTCAGAACGAGTGCAAAAGGTGGTTCAAGCTGGTGGTTTTTCTCAATATGACTTCAGAGAGGTAAATTAGATCTTATAACAGTTAAATCAGAGCTTAACAAATGAATACTTTCTTGGTCAGTAGAATTGACAAATTAGTTTGGCGATTTATATTTACAGAAACCGTAGCGCGATAAATTACTGCAGTCGTAGAGCATTATAATGAAGTTTCTTTTTGACTTTAATTTCACTGAACTGAAATTTTCCTAAACTTTTTTGGCAGTAAACCTCAGCGCCTCAGGTTTTTCGATGCAACACAGAAAAAAGATTTAAAAATTTGACGGAACTAGATGGTGCATCAAAGGAAACGATGCTCAATAATTGGATGGCCAGATTCGATACAATTATGCGTGGGGATGAGGATACGATCCAGTCAAGGCAAGCAAGGTTGTTTTAGGCCTGTCAGTTTTTGCTTTTGGATAGATAGTTTGACTTGATAAGTTCGCTTCAACTCTAATTAGTACTGTGATGATCAAGATAATAGTTTTATATCTCTAGTTTTTGTTTGATCCCGAAGTCACTGGAATGAAATATTCAAATTTTTGAGTATTCATAGGGATAACAATAGTTTAATTTAGGAGTCGTATACGTGGAATGAATCAGTCCAATGCGGGTTTGACGCTTCTCAAGGATCAGCTGTATGATATTTTCCAGCAAGTCCTGTCTATTAAGAAGTTCGAACATCAAATAATATTTAATGCTTTACAGGTAATGAGTTCAGTTGAACCTTTTTAGTCTTTTTAAATAAGTGAATCATTCAGTTCCATAAGACAACCAGAATTTTCTCCTTTTACTAAAAAATATTAAAGTGTGTTTCATTTGTTCAGTTAGACAATCCAGACGAACAAGCAGCGGCTATTCGACGAGAAGTTGCTACAAGAGAAGAAGCTTTGCGAGACATGTCAAGGGTAGGTATTGAACTTTGTAATTGAAAAAGTGATGTGATGTCGTTTCTCCAATTGCTAATAGGAGGTTTTTGTCTCATCCTCACGCTCATGACATGTGAACTTGAACCCGTTAATATTTTGTCAGCTCATTATGCTGTTGAAATAGGTGTTGTGCTAATTTAGTACTACATAACTGATCTTTTGTCAAAAAATAGCTCATACGCTGCTCTGGTGATGTCTAATTTTTTTGTTCCCTTCAAGCTAAGTGAGAACTGGTGTTGTGTATGACTTATAAAGTGATTGAGTACTTTCTGAAACTATAGGTTAAATTAGCATTGAGGTTTATTGATGCATTCATTTAAGTTTCGAAACGGCAAAATTAGCAAAAAAGTCAATAAGTTGTTACTTCCAATTTTTCTAAGAAAATATTTTACAGATGAAAAAACTAATGCCGAAATTTGTGGTAAAAGATATGGAAACTCTATTTATTGACGAAACGCGCCAGTCCATA
Organism: Setaria equina; assembly: GCA_003012265.1. Classification (NCBI taxonomy): domain Eukaryota; kingdom Metazoa; phylum Nematoda; class Chromadorea; order Rhabditida; family Setariidae; genus Setaria; species Setaria equina. Next base: position 33,600 of record PQVD01000512.1, on the reverse strand, counting down.
AATCTACTTATCAGTAATTTAGAATCTGTACCTGTTACTCCACGAGGCCAAGGAGTTATTTCAAAAAAAAAGGATTCCAAAGGAAGAGGCGGGTGAGGAGGATCTCTTTTGTTTAATAATTCATTTAATTTGAGAAATGGCCCTTATAAATCAAACAAAGATTTGGAAACAACGATATTTAAAAACAATAAGGAATCGGAAAGAAAAACAACTTTGCAACATCTAAATAGAATGTAAGGAGGAAAATGGAGACAGCTGATTTATAAAAATTCTGTAGTTTTTGTTTCTTAATATGTAATTACCCTGCTGTCTTTTAAAAATCTTTTTCTTTACTGTGCCAGGTTCGATTTTATAACTTTGAAATAATTCAGTCGTCAAATGTCCACGCTGTCTTTCAGTGATGCAACTTCCAAAAATTTATATTTTTTTAAATTTTATAAGACTTAGATTTTCAGTGCTTCTTCGAAAGCCAAAAGGTTGGTTTAGTTTTCTTCGTAACATTCAACATTCATTGCTTTATAAAGAATGCCGATTTCACTGCACATCTTTAGTTTTTTGCACAGACTCGCACATCATAATTTTCATTTAAGATAGCTAAATTACGATATTCATTTTTGAGCTGTTCTGAACCATATTTTTGAACTCAGTAAATCATTTTTATGTTGACTCAGATTTTGCATACAAAAACTGGCATATACTAATTAGATTTTATTTTTCTTCCCCAAGCCGATCTTCTGAATTTCGAGTTCATTTTAAATCAAAAAATCGCTGTCTTGGAATTCTTCAATTTCCAGTTCTGCTATATTCCTTTACGCATGCTCCTGCCTGTTATTTGTTTAATAACAGTTTAAAAGTGTTAATTCGGTTATTTTAGATCGCGTAGCATCGAAGATCTCTCCCTTTTCAACAGGTTTGCATTTTACATACTTCTTTATGTAAGCCTGATAAAAAAATCTTTGCAAGTTTTCTTTTTATTTTTCTAAACCCTTCCTAAGACCTTTAGCAGAAGGTAAATATACATTTTATCGTTCAACTTCTCCTGAACATTTACACTGAAATATGGGCTGGTAGTTAAAGGCATCTGTTTGTCCTCAGTAGTATTTCGTAATAACATGCCAAATTTCAAATTTTCATTAATGATTTCACTCATGAAGACATAAATATCGAGTGATTTTGATTAGAGATATGTCAGATCAATTATATTGAATAGTCATTCAAGTGATAAAGTATTCATAACTTTGCTATGAATAAATCAAAGATGCTAACAGATTTACTCAAAAGTGACCTTAATATGATTACCTCTATAAAAGCATTGCTCATAAAATAATTTGTAATTTTTATTTTTTCATAGAGCTTTCATTAAAAACTATTGTAATTAGCTTTATTTTAGTACTGTGTGCTTCTGTTAGAGCTTTTCTTTTCAAACAGTCAACAAAATTATAACTCTACAGTTAATGTTTTATTGTCAGATTTCTCTTTTCGCCTGTTCTAATATCATTCGAGTCATAGAGTTCCATGAGGAAGCTAAAAATATATTCATTTTTTCCCATTTCTGGATTCAAAGGCATTAACTGCATAGGTCATCGGTTTAATGAACAGTAACTTTGAAAGGATTGAAACTTTCTCTGTTTCCATTTGATAATATGCTTGTGGCTCTTTAAGACATATTTTTCCAAACATGAAGCATTTTTAGCCTGAAGCGACGAACAAGTTCAAGTTCGTTGAACAAAGCTGACAGTGATGATGATGTCTCGTTGACTAAAAGTGACGTCAGTCTCAGTTTCAGTATGGAGGTGGATTTTTATAATTCTACCACATTTTTTTACACAGTGTCCAAAAATTTGGTTTCGTTCCACATTTATATAAAGACTTCAGTCATGAAGCAGCATTTTCAAAGAGAATGAGAACGGGGATTCTCTGTGGGAACGACTATATATGTTAAAGCTGAGTTTTGTAATGAAATGCTTCTGTCGAAAATTTCTAGAATAAGCCATTTTTTCTTAAGTCTGATTTTCCAAATCTAAAGTTGTCATTCCATAGGTCATCGTAATGGAAGTGCAGAATTTAAAGTCTGTCGCTTCAAATAAACTTGTCTACTGTACGATGGAAGTTGATGGATGTCCAAAATTGCAAACTGACCATGCAGAAGCTTCAAAATCTTCGTATGATTTTGACTTCAAATCTTAAACCTCCTAACTCTTGTATGTAATTAAGCTATCGTGTAGACTTGTATTAAATGGACGTACCCATATTCCATATTCCTCGTTACACATTTATACTGGAAACGATCATTCTCATTTTACAGTGAATTGTTTGATTATATGCATAATTTGCGGTATTTGCTCTTCGTAAAATTTTGATTCATTGCACATCAATTTTTAGATGGGATACGCAAGGCGACTTCACGACAAAACACCCTCTTCCAACAGTGAAGGTGAAACTGTATACGGAGCTGAAAAGTTTAGTGGCTTTCGAGGATAAAGAACTCGGGAAAGTAATACTTACTTTGCTAAATAGGTCTTAAATCGATTTGGGAGTTGCAAGTTTATTAGTGGTAGAAAACATTTTCTTGATATTTTATTAGGCTGGTACGAAATGCAGTTCTCTCACAAAGGTAAAATGGCTCCAAGATCTCCATAAAACTCTTGCCTTTCCAATCCACTCATTAATATCAATTTTTAGTTGAACTGAGAATAAGTATACGTCAAAAGTAGGACATTAAAAAAATTTTTCTAAACACCACCTTTATTCTGCGAAATGTACTTTTATTGGAGGTGGCATTTTGTAAGTAAGAAGCTTACCTCATTTATTTTATCAACATGTTCCTATAATATGCCAGCTTATTTTCGATACTCAGGTTGTCATAAGGCCAACACCGAATTGCTCAAGAACGCCTGAATGGTATAATATGACGGTGCCAAAAAATAGCCCGGACACAAATCTTAAAATCAGGATAGCCATCCGGGTTGAAAAGCCTCCTAATTTAAAATATTGTGGATATTGTTACGCGCTTGGAAGGATAGCTTGGAAGAAATGGAAGAAGCGGTTTTTTTGTCTGGTACAGGTAAGCATGGTCCATTTATTTGTAATACTTTAAACTAATCTGAACGTGATGGTAAAGAAGGAATTTTTCTTTTTTTTTTGTCCAGTTTATTTCAGTCATGTCTCTCGCCAACTCACTTATATTTCTTTCTGCTTTGTTTATATATTATGTTTTTTTTTGTGAGTGGATTTTTTTGAAGTAAAATACTGATTTTTTTCCTTAAATGATTTTTGACTTTCATTAGAAGCTTAATTACATGCTTCTGTGAGTCTTAAGAATTATATTTTTAAGTTTCTAGTGAAAGTTACTCATGTTTAGGTTTCACAGTATGCGTTCGCGATGTGCAGTTATCGAGAAAAAAAGACTGACCCAGCAGAATTTATCCAGTTAGATGGATTTACAATAGACTATATGCCAGAACCAGACCCAGGTTTGTGGCTGAAAAGAAGACATTAGTTTGAAAGAAAATCCAAATTGATGCCATTTGAGGCATTGTTATCGTTAATTGTTGGCATAAATTTTATTTTAAAGAGTTCACTCAGTAAAAAAGGCATATTTGAACCTTCATGTCAATTCTATGTCCAGTTTGGTAGATTTAGGTGTATGATGATACCACTAAATTTATAAAGAAGTCCGAAATTTGAGTATACGCCATAAAAAGAAAGAAATCGAAAGTTCCGTAGTTCCGTTAGTCATCCTTTTGTTGCAGTTTGGTAGTGATTAGTGTTTTTTTTTATATAAGTAGTGTTAAGAGAACATTTAACTGTTCAAATAGAATTGAGATTCTATCATATCCAATACGTCGAGATTGATTATTTTTTAGAACTCTATAATCAAGGTGGAAAATATTTTTTCACAGCAATCAAAGAAGGAGATGAATTGAAGTTCGCAACAGATGATGAAAATGAAAGGCATTTATGGGTACAGGTTAGAATTTTATTCAAGGGGATACTCCGTGCAGGAATGCGATTTCGTTAATCAACTTGTTTTCCTCTTTTTTTTCCTGTTTCTTATTTATGAAATGAATTTTCGTCCGTATGTTGAATAACACGTATTAACGAAAACAAATATGATTTGAGTTTTCGGGATTGTGCACTGAAGTATAAAATGAAACTTGATCATTTTAAAGCAATATTTAATTTTGTTGTGAGTGAAAATATTTGCAGACTTTGGTAAAATTAGACAGTGTTTGCAAAATCTTAAGTAGAACTGTGTCAGCGAATGGTGTTTAGTCAAGTTCATCTAGACATGGAAGTGATGGCTGAGAATTGAAGTCGCTTAGTATAAGGCAGTGGAACCTAGCTTGATTGTGTGCAGCTGTTTCCTAGTAATCATTGTTGTCGTAGTTCTCGTCTCCATGCCTATGCACAGTTGACTTAATACCTTTTGTTGAACATTCTGCTTACATAACACTAATTTTACCGATTTCATCTCCTGCTTGTGTTATCACTACAAGAGAACTGAGCACTGTTTAAAACTTCAAATTTGAAATGTCAAATTTTATTTTATATTACAATACACCACAATTCACGTTTTCGAAAAAAAAAATGTGTTTGTAAACAGAACCTAGGAAACGTTTATCAAGATGTCAAGTAGTACATAAAAGCATTGGAGAATGAACAGAGATTCCAGATTTAACGTCAAAAAGAGATGAACTTTCTATCAGTCGATTAATCCTGTAAGAAGAGTGTGACACCTTTTCCTGACCCTCCATCATGTCCTACTCTATCGAATGAAATTTTGTATGATGAACATCGCGAAATATGAAACAGCTGGACTACGTCACTGTTCTTTGAAATTTTATTTTCGGTGCCATCATTGAGACTGTTGTCATAATTTTGAATGACTATGAAGCGTTATTACTTGACTGCGCATTAATGTTACTGGTTTCATCACTATTGATTGTGAAGAAAAAGGCAGCGCATTGATATGTTTGGAATGCACTGACCAAAACTTTACCTTGGCTACGAAATCTTAGAAAGATTTTCGACGATGATTAGAATGACATGTAAAATAGTGGTGTATATATGTTTAAGTTGGCTTAAGTTCAACAGAAAGACGATGCTTTTTCTTACGGAGATAAACGCAGAAGTTTGAAGTTTTGGATAAGAGTATTCTGATGTTCTTCTTTGTCGTCGCCAGCTGCAGTGGCATCATTAAAAAACGGTGAGCTAGGAGGAATTATGAAATCTATTACTAGTTGGGAAATTTGGTATATTAACTCGATTCCTAATGTTGCTTGGTCTTAACCGTTAGAGTAAGTACCGATGGTAAGCAGTTCCTTAGTTCCTTCGAAAAGCTTTGAAAATAAAGATCGGTACGTAGATAGCACTGTGTTGGAAAGAGGTGTTAGATATGAAAGGACTATCAATGTATTCAAACACTGCTTTGAGGCCATTTAAAAAACCTGTTATGTTTCCTTACGTCTCACTTGAAATCGATCTATCTGAGTTTATCAGAAAAGAAAGAAGTGAAATATCTTGGAGACGTGTAGTTTGAAACATAGCATCAAGCTACTATTTTAGGAAATCACCTGTAATTGAGATTTTCAAGGGAAAAATACGTAAGAGGGATTGCCGTAAAGCTTATTGGACTGCTGGTAGCCCTATTCAAATTTGTTTGTATTCACTTGTAAGTGAATACGATGGAATCATTCGCAACTTCCACTTAAAATAGGTATTATTTGGGAAACCTTTGAGGACCATCTGTTTGCCGAATATGGTTTCAAGTTAGAGTCAGTGTTAATTTAAAATTTAACTGAATATTCGTTCACAGAGCGAGTCGTAGAGATGAAATTTTGGGATGGAAGATGATAAATTTCATGGATCACTGGATTTCTGTATCACTTAGTTTTGCACATAACTAACTTTTTGGAGTCCAGTCGAAAAATGTGTGTATTGAAATCAAAAAAAAAAAACCTTTGTGAGAATTGCACTACAACGCATTTTTAGGGCTCCATGTAGACACTAAAGTGAGGAAGTCTGCTGGTGTAGGTTATAACCTGCAAGTAATAATATCGTTACTGAAGAATATTCACTCATATTCGTTCCGTTTTAAACAAAACAAACATTTAAATTGAGATTCATTTGGAATTGTTGATGTCGTCGATTTCTCGAGAAGTTAGGTGTCTAAAATAATGTGAAATCGGTGTATTGTGAACGAGAGTCATATTTTAAACAGCAGTTATTGCATGATTGTTCATCACTTTCTTTCTGAACAGGTTTCCAAGATGAAGATACTAGGTCGGAAAAGTCTGGCTATTTTCAGGATTTCCTTTTATTAGATCCGGAGGTCTTTCTTGGAAGTGAACATTATACAGTGAAGGAACTCCATTGAACATCTATTTAAGGGTCGAGGACTGTAGCCATTGGGATAAATGAGGACTATATATATTTTCTAGAAAAGTGTAAAGACGGTCAAAAAACAAGCTGTGGATAGTGGAAAATGAAGAAAATTGGATTGAAAAGGGAATGTTAGTGTCAGTGATGTGAATCTTTGCAACATTAACTTTCATCTAAATTTTTGCGTAATATACAGGCATTATACCGAGCAACCGGTCAAGCGTACAAACCGGTACCTCCCAAGCAGTCATCGATAGTATCATCGAAGGCGCAAGGTTTTGCTGATAAGGCTAGTAAACATGGAATGGACGAGCTCATACAGGCGGATCCGATCAATTTTGATCACGATCATCTGTTCAGCAAATTGCAGTCCCTTACTTTGGATTTTCGACTGAATGAACCCATCTGTTCATTAGTAAGTTATTTGTTGTAATAGTTAGAATTATAAGACAGGTAATAGATATTGCTACTTAGCAGCAGTTTTTTTTTTTTTTTTTATTTCTATGAATTCTGAACAAGTTAATAGTGAGTAACAAAAATCCATAAAGTAAAAGATTATACTTGCTTGATAGGGCTGGTTTTCACCCGGGCAGGTATTCGTATTGGACGAGTACTGCGCCCGTTATATGGTTCGCGGTTGTCACCGGCACGTTTCACTTCTCAATGACTTGCTCAACAAAGCCGATGAGGGTTTCCTTATCGATCCCACGCTCATGCATTATTCATTCGCTTTTTGTGCTTCTCATGTTCATGGCAATAGGTAGCATTTTATCACCTATCATCGTTCGTTCATTTAAGAAACTGCACATAGTTTGTTGAATTTAACAAAATAATCATCTCCAGGACTGTTCGATTATTTATAGGACTGCTTGTCTGCGTCTGTGGCTTTCCTGTTTTCTGACAGAGTCCCACAAGGTTCTCTTTCGAAAATCTAATTTATCGATGATTTTATGCACGAATTTGAACCGACGAGAATGTAGCAGTATACCTTGGCCTTAGTGAAAACTTCTGTACTTTTTCCTAATAAATTGCACAACACTGCATTCATTTTTCTACTACAGCAAAGTCTCGAAGAGTTTCACAAGCAAATGTTTAAAGGAGACAGGAATAACCAATTGGATTTTGTAACGAAGAAATATAGCAAATTTACTAAAATGCGTTTATAGTACATTTGATTTGCACATTATTTATTAATTGCCACCTTGACATTAGCAGAATTCTGAATTACTTCACCTATTTGCGCTTTCAGACCAGATGGAGTGGGAACGGTTACATTAGAGGAAAAAGAAAAATTTCAAGATGTTAAAGAAAGATTAAGAACGCTGCTTGAGAAGCAGATAACAAACTTTAGGTAATAATTATATTCGAATTGCATTTTTTTCAAACTCATCATAACTTTTAGTCTTATCTTTCGAGAAACACAGTTCAAAATAAAACCTGCTGTTGAATGGAAACAGAGTTTGCAGGTATTGTTTTCCTTTTGGTCGACCTGAGGGGGCACTGAAAGGGACTTTATCGTTACTTGAAAGGGTAAGTTTTTTTTTTTT